>PVJI01005586.1:0-94807 GCA_004026765.1 Micronycteris hirsuta
CTGGTAATCATGATGCTCACAAAACTGGAAGAAATAGTTGAACACATGAACAAAACGATAAAGATAACGGAGGAAGATTTACAGGGAACCAATAGGGAAAAAAAGGAAGCTGGGACTCAAACCAATGGGGTGGACCAGAAGGAAGAAACAAGAATTCAAAAAAATGAGGAGGGACTCAGGAACCTCAGAGACATTTGTAGACGACCCAACATCCAGATCATAGGGCTGCCAGAAGGACAAGAGGAACACCAAGAAATTGAATGTATTTTTGAACAGATAATGAACGAGAACTTCCCAAATCTGGCAAAGGAAATAGGCTTCCTGGAAATCCAGGAAGCTTAAAGAGTCCCAAAGAAGTTGGACCCAAAGAGGAACACATCAAGGCACATCATAATTACATTACCTAAGATTAAAATTAAGGAGAGAATCTTAGAAGCAGCAAAAGAGGACAGCTAGACAGTTACCTACAAAGGAATTTCCATAAGACTGTCAGCTGACTTCTCAAAGGAGACCTTTCAGGCAAGAAGGGGCTGGAAAGAAGTATACCAAGTCATGAGAGGCAAGCACCTACATCCAAGAATACTCTATCCAGCAAAACTTTCATTTAGAATGGAAGGGCAGATAAAGTGCTTCTCAGATAAGGTCAAGTTCAAGGAGTTCATTATCACCCAGCATTTATTATATGAAATGTTAAAGGGATTTATATAAGACATGGAGGGATATCAACAGGGGAGTGGGAGGGGGAGAGAGGAGGAAAAAGTACAGAGAATAAGTAGCATAAACGGTAGGTAGAAAACAAACAGGGGGAGGTTAAGAATAGTATAGGAAATGTAGAAGACAAAGAACTTATGAGTATGACCCATGAACAAAAACTAAAGGGTGGGGAATGGGACAACTGTAATATAGCATAATCAATAAAATATATTTTTAAAAAATAAAATAAATAAGTAAATAAATAAATAAATAAAAAAGACTAAAAAACAGATGAATCAGTTGCAATGCATGGGCCTTATTTGATCCTGATTCCTCAAACTACAAAACAGACATACTTTACATTTTGGGGACAATTAGAAATTTAAACAAAAACTGAAAAATTTGAGATTATTTATATTTTGTGGTCTGATATTGGCATTGTATTTTTACAAGAATCCTTATCTTTTAGAGATACAAACTGAAATATTTACAAACAGAATATGTTTAAAATTTCCTACAAAATAACCTGTAATGAAATGAATGAGGGTATACATGAAAAAAGAATAGCTGTAAGTTCAAAATTACTCAATCTAGACAATGGACCAGAGGGATCCATTCTTGTTACTCCTCTATATATTTTTGTACATATTTGAAATTTTAAAAAGTTCTTAGTCTTTTATGAAAAATTCTTAACACTTTTCATGACATTCAAATACATCATCTACAGAAAAATTACATACTGTTCTAATAAATAATTACATGAACACACAGTGTAATTATAATGTTGTTACATACCACAACTTCCTGCAGACTGTTTGGAAGACTAACTGTTGAAATGCCATGAAATGGTCGCTGGGAAAAGTCAATATTTTGCAAAGGACCTCCAACACTGTGACTTCGAGTCAAAGATACATTCCGCTTTGATAAACTATTAGGCACAGGTGAAATTTTCATAGTTTGAACATCTCCACTGGCATTCTTTACTTCATCACTTAAAAAATGAAGAAGAAATGCTGGTTCTGTAAAACAATCTAAATCTGTAAAGCTAAAGTATTTTTACAATGAATTTTGAGTCTGTGAATATATCTGAGTAGTCAGTACTGCCTTATAAGAATAAAATTTTCTTCAGGCATTTTGTAAAACTGGTTGAAAGAGCAGGATTGAGTGAATGACTCTGGTGAAGTGGGAAGAGGACACATGGTCGGTAACAGGTTCATTTTAAAAAGATTAAGTGCTCATTCAGTTGCTTTATTCAAACATTATATCATCTTTATGAAACAAAATCACTTAGAAGTAACTATGCTGCATGCAAGTAATATAGATTCATGGGCAAATTATTTCATCTCTACCAGGCTATGACCCATCTAAGGATAGAGACCAGAACTTACTTTTTTATTTTTAGTGTTTAGCATAATGTTTAACATACAAAAGTCTCTCAATAAATGTTTGATTCAATAAATATTTAAGAGTAAAGATAGTATGTCATTGGAAACTGCAATGACTACACTAAAGGGAAAACACTTTTTACTGGCTGATAAGTTCATTTTGTACAAGACTTTGTAAAACATTAAACAGTTGAAGAAACAGTTAATCATCAGATTTATTCATTACATAGTTAAGATTAAATTTTTTAAAGGCTATAATTTATGCCTACATGAGTCAATTTATCTTTAAAGATGGAATCTTTACAAGGATACCCAATTTGTTATGAGAAGTTCTCTATAATCTATGGTACCTTGATCCAACTGCAGAGCTTGTTTCTTCAGTTATGGTCTGGTTTTGTTTTGGGAAATCCATAAAGTTGATCAAGTCAGGTTCTGCTGAACTGGATACGGGTTTGTGCTCTAAAGGGTCACTTGCCAACGGAATGCTGCCACTTTGTAAACTGTCACCAGAGGTACTTGGTTTCAGGAAAAAGCTAAAAAATACAGAGCAGTCCAAAAACTAAGTCTTAAAAAATCCTCAAGTCCTCTGAATTTCATATTTAGAATCAGTTTATGGTAAAGCAGTCATTAATGAATTATATAATCCATAGAAATACTGCCTATTTCAGACACACACACACACACACGATCACTCACTCACACTGCTGCTTTCATTCTTTCCCTCCTGTCCTAAACTCTTCAAATAAAAGAGGTCATTATAGTTCAGTATAAGATCCCTTCACTTTTTGAAAACCATTAAAGAAAGCTATGAAGGAAGAAAAAAAGCACAATATTTCATTGATTTTCTGATTTAAGAAAAGAAACAGCAGCATTTTAACATGTATTAACCTATAATTGTTTATAATACCTTTTTTCCCCCTTATAAAATTTCCATTTTGTTTCTGGTCATTTCCTCCCCCTCTATTCATTCAGAGTTTTATTTTCCTCTTATCTCTCTCTCCTCCTCCTGGTGGGAACAGTGTGAGGGTTGGTCCTTGCAAAGGACATTAAGAGAAGTTTCTGAGGTAACAGTAATGTTCTGCATCTTGTTATGTTTGTTTTCTGTATCTTGATAAATGCTTCAATTTGCACAAACGTATGTATTCTCTATTCAAATGGTACATTTAAGATCTGTACATTTTATTGGCTACCAACTTTACCTCAAAAAAATACGGTAAACAAATACTGAACTCCAATAATTACATACAGGATGAAGTCTTTGGGGGAGAAATGTAGTAATGTCTATATTCTACTTTATTTATGTATTTCCAATTACCAGTAACTGCACCTCAGATAAACCTCTTTTGTTACAATACTACCACTGTGCAAAGCTACATTTTACTTTAAATGAATAAAAATATAAAATGGATTGGTAGCTGACTGGAGGGATAAATTGGTAATAAAGCAAGTACAGTAAAATGTTAATAGAATGTAAGGGTAAATATTTGGGTGTCACTGCAAAAAATATCTTTAAACAACTGTAAGTTTGAAATTTTCCATACTGATATACTGTGAAGAAAAACCAATAATGCTCCTTTATACTCAATTAGAAAATATAAAATAAGATACTTACCACAATAGCTTAAGAAACAGTTACTCAACAATAAAGTACAAGACTTACAGGGAAAACTTTAACAGTACATAAAAAAGATCTAAAAATGAAGAGATATACTATGCTCACAGATAAGAGAATAATATTAAAAATATCCATTTTCCAACATTAATCTATAAATCTAATGCAATCCCAATAAAAACTCCAGTTGAATTTTTAGGAACTTAAAAGTTATTCTGAAGTTATATGTATATGTATACATATACACATATATACACATAAAAATATATATACATATGTAAAATATATATTTTAATCCTCAACCAAAGGCATTTTTTCATTGCTTTTAAAGAGAGAGGAAGGGAGAAAAGAAGACAAATATTGATTGGTTGCCTTCTGTGCACCCCTGGACCGGGGACTGTCCACGTCCGGACCAATGATCAAACCTGCAGCCTAGGCATGTGCTCTGACTGGGAATCAAACCTGCAACCTTTGGGTACAGACCAACACTGCAACCAACTTATCCACACTGGCCAAGGCTAAAACTTTATAATTTTTAAAATAAGTAACTATAAGCAAAAAAAAAAAAATTCCATAAGGGAGTAACTTACAGATACAACAAAGAGTAAAAAAAGATAATATGATATTGACAAAAAGAACAGGAGAATACAGAGTGAGGTGTACATAAGAATTTGATATGTACATGGGTTTAAAGGCCTAAATATCAGAGGTAAAATATCAGAACATTCAGGAGAAAAATTTTCGTGTCCTACAGATGGGAAAAACTTTTAAAACAAGACTCCAGAAGCACAAATCATAAGGTTTAAAGTTAATAGATGAAAACAACAAAATTAATGATTTCTCTTCTGGGAATTAATATCAAGAATATTCAAGGCAGAGATCAATGAGAAAAAGAAAGCTTAATATAAAAATGGACAAGGGATATACCGCATTTTGCTGTGTATGATGTGCAACTTTTTGCCCAAATTTTTGAGGGGAAAATAAGGATGTGCATTATATTTGGGTAGTATTAATTCTGTATCTATATAATGTTTTTAATTCTATTATTTGTGCTTATGCATTAAAAAGTGTAACGCTAGAAAGCAATAACAATATCCATATGTAAAATGATACCCTGGAATACAATAATTGGTTTTGTTTCTAAATATAAATAAAAATTTGAATTAAAAGATTAAAATGAAAGATTTGTTTCCTGAAAGTTTGGGACAAAAACGTGGGTGTGCATTATACACGGGAGCACACTATATACAGCAAAATATGGTAAATGGGCAATTCATAGAAAATGCTGGAAAAACAAATATGAGATACACAAACTCTCTAGTGTTCAGAGAAATTCAAACAAAAATGAGATTTGCATTATAGTCATTAGAATACAAAAATCAGAAAAATTATAATACCAAATGCTGGTAAGGAGGTACATAAATGAAAATTCTTAGACACTGCTAGTGGGAGTGTAGCCATCTGGGAAGCAATTGCCCAGTGTGTTTTGAAATTATGTAAGGAACAACCCAATGGTCTTACTCCTAAGATTTACTTTGGGAAAACTACTTCACAAGTCCAGAAGTAAACATGTATTTTACAGTGTCCAGGGGGGTACCCCCCAAAACTGGAATTATCTTCTGGAGGGTGGACGCCGTATAGTACATACAGCCTTCCCCCACTAGGGGAGTGTTCTAGGAACCCATCTATATCAGTATATCAACTGGTGGTGTTGTGAGATGTTGTGTTTGGCTTCAGTGAATTTTTTTTGAAGACTCATTCAATGTGTTTGCCCATTTCATGATGGGTGATTTGCCAGTGCAGCTGCCCACACCGCACTGAGTGTTCAGCTGTCTTTGACCAAAAATGGCATGACCCCCATGCCCCGCCCTCCCTATTCACCTAATTTTGCCCCCAGTTACTTTTTTTGTTTTCCCAGATAAAAAAAGTCCCCAAAGGGAAACATGTTGCCGATGTGGAAGAAGTGAAACAAAAAATGACAAAAGCACTAAAAGGCATCAAAATTGACGAGTTCAAAAACTGTTTTGAGCAGTAGAAAAAATTTCTCGATAGGTGTATTGTATCAAATGGAGAGTACTTTGAAGGTGACTGAAATTTAAACACGTAAGAATAAATACACAATATTTTTATAAATAAATTCCGTTTTTTAGGTCCCCCCTCATACTGTATCACTGCAGTGATATTTATTAACAAGAACTGGAAGCAACTGAAATTTCTAACACTAAGACAACGGATAAGTAAAATGGGATATTAACTTCCTGCCAGAGAAAAGAAATAAACTAGATCTACATATAGCAACTCAGATTTTCCACTGAATGACAAAGTAAGAGAGATTATCCAACATTATTCCAATTATATAAGTTAAAAATACATAATCCTGCAAAACAACATATTTTTTAAGGATATATATTCAAGGATATATCACAAACAGCACAATGTCTTTGTTGGATAAAGCAATGAGAATGGGAATGAGCAGGTGGAGGAAGATAATAAAAGAGGGCCCTCGCAGAAACTATTGATACTATATCAAGAATCAGAGCCCTGGCTGGTGTAGCTCAGTGGATTGAGTGCCAGCTGGGAACCAAAGGGTCCCGGTTCAATTCCCCATCAGGGCGCACGCCTAGGTTGCAGGCCAGGTCCCCGGTGAGGACCATGTGAGAGGCAACCGTACATTGCTGTTTCTCTCCCTCTCTTTCTCCCTCCCTTCCCCTCTCTCTAAAAATAAATAAATAAAATCTTTAAAAAAAAAAAACACCTTAAAAATGTAAAGCTATTTAACAAAAAAAGAATCAGAGTTCATTCAGGTCCACACCTGAAGCTAAAAGGAAAAACAGAGAGAAAACACTCATACAACTGGACGTTTTTTAAAAGCAGCTAAAAGCAGACAACAATATGAAGTTCATTTGCTCCATAAACAAACAGAATATTAAGTACAATTACTTAGGTCAGCATAGCTACCAAACTCAATTAATTACTTGATGACTGATTACAGATCAGTTAGTCTCCTTCTTATTGCTTAGAATTTGGTCATTTCACTGTATAGAGGACTACCAGTTAAGAAGAGATCAAGCAAGCCCCACCTCCCACCTTTTAGTTTATTTGTTTCTAAAAGACATAATTTAGGTCAGGAGGCAGAATGTTTATAATAACACCTAACATAAGATTTTCAATTTTCTATGAAGTTTCGCTGCAAGAATGAACTGCTATTGAAAATTTACATGTTAAACAAACTGGAAAAGTAGTTTCCTACATTACCACTATTTTCTACTTAAATACTTATACTGACAGTGATGGAAAGGAAAGGGACACCTGGAACATAACATGAGTATTTCATTCTTCCCCTAGGAGTCATGTCATTGGGGGGCACTTACCTCTTAAGAGTTTTTACAATACTAACCTTGCAGAGCCTCTGAAATCTTTAAACTCTACATTGAGAAGAGGCAAGAAGTTGCTTTTACAAAATGGACAAGTTGTATTCAAGTTTGAATCATCTGCCATCCATCCAGCCATAATTTCTTCATCATAAACTAAAGCTCCACAAGCTGTGCACTGTGAACAACTTGACATCAAAACCTAAGAGTAGAAAAATGCAGACACTGAAAACCTCCACAATGACAATCTTAACAGACCATTCTCTTGAGACATAGAATTTTATTTATTTTGTTGATCAAATTTGGGATTACAGTTCAATTACTTTACAGGTAAAACTACCAGTTTATTGCCTTGCTTACATAAGATATCAAGCAAATTCAACAAAATGACTTCTTATTCTGTCGACAAGCACATCATAGAATTGTTAAATGTCATTCTGAAATGAAAATATGTTCAAAGCAACTTTATCACGAGCAGAAACAGAACTTTTACCTCCATTGCACAATTCTGATAGATGCTAGACATGCTGGTGTTTTGAGAAGAACCATGATCTGATTTTTCAAAGTCCTGCCCTTTTATGCCTCTTGAAAATGGAAGTTCACCTAGAGAAAAGTAACCATCATAACACATTATGAGAATGTTCTTATTCTTTGGAAATGCATACTTATGCATTTAGGGGAAAATTCAGGGGGAGATCATGAAGTCTGATATTTATTTTCAAATCCTCAGTATACAAATGTATGTGTGTATATGTGTATATATATATATTTATACATACATACACATATAGAGAGAGGGTGAGAGAGAAAGAGAGAGAGGGTTAACAATAGTTTAAATCTAGGTGGAGAATATATGATTGTTCACTATATGATTCTTTGAACATCTCAGGAAATTTGAAATTTTTAATAATAGAAAGTTAGAGAAAATAGAATTATAATTTTAAAAAAATAACACAGCTAAAGACATTTCAGTTGACACAGCCCAGGGACTCTCAAATCCTGGTATTCACCTGATTCACCCAGAGAGCTGGTTAAAAAACATAAATTTCTAAGGCCCTATCCCACACACTCAGTCTCAAAAATTTTAGCCTAGCACTTGGATATTTGTATATATTTTTAACCAAATTCACCAGATGATTCTGACACACTAAAGTTTAACAATTAAAAATAAAGTCATTAAGTAACTGTAGTACTTGGAGATCATATAAAAATAGTGATAGTATCATGTGGCTATATTTAAAACCTATCACATCATCTCAACAAATGAGGCTTATTGTATGCACGGTGAGAGAAGGGGAAGGTAAGGGCATATAAAATAGAAGAGAAGACAATCCTTCCCCATACCTGCTGCGTAATGAGATTTTCCTATGTCTCCACTGCTGCTGCTACTGCCAAGGCTTGTGTTGCTCTGGGTAAGTTCACTTGGGACCAGCCCTGAGACACTTGTGTTAGGTGACGTGTTCTCTTCCAAAATATGGTCTTCGAGGCCAGCTGGGAAGCTGTAATCTCTATTAGTTTCTTCCTTTAATTGAAAAGAATAAAACCAGTCACATATAAATAATACCTTTGCCAATGAGAATATATTTACTCCACCTTTTTCAGAATTAAACTTCTCTATAACCCTTAAATAATCATCACCCCCATATTTTTTAAAACAAAGAACTTCTATTATTTGGAATTTCCTTTCCAAACTCTTAAACATTCAAGCGATGACCTATATAATATAACTTTAAGATTGTGTTGTGGCCTTGGTGTATGGCTGGGGTATAGGGTGCCTCTCAATATTCAATATTATAAAATGAAGGAACTCACCCTGGCTGGTTCGGCTCAGTGGATTGAGCACCGGCCTTCAAACAGAAAGGTCATTAGTGATTGTAGTCAGGGCACATGCCTGGGTTGCAGGCCAGGTCCTCAGTCGGGGATGTGAGAGAGGCAATGGATCAATGCTTCTCTCACATCAATGTTCTCTCCCTCTCTATCTCCCTCCCTTGCCCTCTCTCTAATAATAAATAAATTAAGTCTTAAAAAAATAAAACAAAATAAAATGAAGGAACTCTAGGAGCTCACTGCCTCCAGTGGGATCAGGCTTGGCAGCACAAGTAGAGTAGGAGTGTTAGAGTCAGACACAGCTGGAGTGTGAGCTTGGCTTCTGATCACGTCACTTTGTAAAAATTACTTTCTTAACTTTTAGTTGTATCATCTGAGAAATATGGATAATATGAGTCCTTTAAAATAAGACTGTTGTGAGACTTTCAGCTGGGAATGTGATTGTTTGGAATAACCACCACCAATAGTAGTGATATAAAGGATGAATAAAGTTCCGAACACTGTAGTTCTTGACTACCGTGATGTAGATGCTTTAGTTTAAATAAAAAATATTTCAATAAGCAGTTTCCTTTTGAATTTTTGCTTTAAAGACTACTTGTGTCTTCTGTGTTATAAAATCATGTTAAATGATAAAAAATTTAAGTACAGATATGCAAAACAGGAAATAAGAGCACTTGAAATACCAACATCCACAGAGTACAATCAAAATCTCAATGTATAGCCTTCTGATCATTTTAAAATATTCATAATACATTTTTACAAAATAGGAATTGTTTTGTAACGTATTCTTTTCATGTACTTTGACATGAAATCTTCTACATTGCTCTGACTGGTATGGCTCAATTGGTTGGGTGTTGTCCAGCAAAGCGAAAGGTCACAGGTTCAATATCTGGTCAGGGCACATGCCTAGGTTGCAGGTTTGGTCCCCAGTCAGGGCATGTACAAGAGGCAACTGATCAATGTTTCTCACATCAATGTTTCTCTCCCTCTATTTCGCCCTCCCTTCTGCTCTCTCTAAAAATAAATAAATGTTTTTTTTAAATCTTCTACGTTATTTATACCCCTCCATCCTAATTCAATTTACTGATGTACTATTATGTATTTAGTAAATCCTCCATTGTGTACACATTCATAATGCTTTCAATTTTATATAAGTTACACTGATGAATTCCCGTGAGCTATTTTTACACACATTCCTAATTTTTTCCCTAGATTAAATTCTGGTTAATAATTATAAACATTTTATAGACTTTTTATTCATTTATTCCTTTGAAAATATTAGGTATATCATATTTGTTATTGCCAGAGCATCATGGCTATAGCAATGAAAACAAAGATTAAGCTCTGTGACCACTTGTTATCCACAATCTTATATTCCAAGTCCATATTACTCCATATAAAGCTTTAAAAAAATACTGTTAGATAAAATTTCAAATATAAAATGGCTCACTCTTCCAAAAAAAAGGAATAAAATACCTGGAAATAAATCTAACCAAGGATGTGAAAGACCTGTATGTGGAAAACTATACGACCCTGAAGAAAATAAACTGAAGAAGGTACAAACAAGTGGAAGCATATCCTGCATTCATGGATGGGAAGAATTAACATCATTAAAATGTCCATACTACCTGAAGCAATCTATAGATTCAGTGCAATTTCTATCAAGATTCCAATGATGTATTTCACAAAACTAGAACAAATATTTCAAAAATTGATATGGAAATACGAAAGGCCCCACATAGCAACAGCAAGCCTGAGAAAGAAGAAGGAAGTTGGAGGAATCACACTACCTAATATCAAGTTATACTATAAGGTCATAGTAATCAAAGCAGCATGGTACTGGCATAAAAACAGATGCATAGATCAATGGGACAGAATAGAGAGACCAGAAATAAACCCACACCTTTATAGTAGATTAATATTTGACAAAGGAAGCAAGCACATACAATGAGCTAAAGATAGTTTATTCAATGAATAGTGTTGGCAAAATTAGATATGTGCAGAAAAATGAAACTAGACCACCTTCTTACACCATACACAAGAATAAATTCAAAATTCATTAAAGACAAATATTAGACCCGAAACCATAAAAATCCTGGAAGAAAACATAAGCATTAAAATTTCGGATATAGCTTATAGCAATATTTTATCTAATATATTCCCCCAAGCAAGGGAAACAAAAGAAAAAATAAACCAATGAGACTCCATCAAATTAGAAAGATTTTACACAGCAAAGGAGACCATCAACAACATAAAAAGACAACTCACAGAATGGGAGAACCTATTTGCCAGTACATCTGCTAAGGGGTTAATATCTAAAATTTATAAGGAACTTACAGAACTCAATCAATAAAACAAACAACCCAATTAAAAAGTGGGTAAAGGACCTGAACAGACATTTTTCGAAGGACATACAGATGGCCTACAGACATATGAAAAGATGCTTAACATCACTAATCATCAGAGAAATGCCAATTAAAACCACACTGATATATCATCTGTCAGAATGCCTATCATCAATAAATCAACAAACAAGTGCTGGTGAGGATGTGGAAGAAGGAGAACCCCTCTGCACTGTTGGTGGGAATGCAGACTGCTGCAGTCACTGTGAAAAGCAGTATGGAGATACCTCAAAAAATTAAAAATGGATATGCCTTTTCACCCAGCAATTCCACTTCTGAGAACATATTCTAAGAAACACTAAATACTAATTTGAAAGAACATGAGCATCTCTATGTTCATTGCAGCATTATTTACAATCTCAAGGTATGGAAGTTGCCCAAGTGTCCATCAATAGATGAGTGGATAAAACAACTACAGGATATTTACACAATGGAATTTTACTCGGCCGTAAAAAAAAATGTTACCCTTTGCAATAGTATGGATGGACCTGGAGAACATTATGCTAAGTGAAATAAGCCAGTCAGAGAAAGGCAAATACCATATGACTTCATTTATATGTGAAATCTAGTGAACAAACTGAACTAACAAGCAAAACAGGGACAGACTCATAAATAGAGAACAGGATAACAGCTATGGTGGTGAGGGTTAGGGGGTGGAAGAATTGAGCAGAGAGGGAAAAGTACTCGTGGACATGGACAAAAGTGTGATGATTGTGGGTTGGGGAAGGGAGTATGAGGTGGTCAAATGGTAATGCAAAAAAAAAAAAACCAGTAAAATTTAAAAAATACTGTTAGGTAAAATTTCAAATATAAAATGACTCTTTAAAACAAATAACGCCAGGTTAAGGCCCTTTTGAAGTTAGCTTATTTTTTTCTTTCCTTAATTGTCTGTATAAGCTCTTAAAATACAACATACAATTTGAATTATAATACTTACTGTACTTTTAATTCAATTGAATTTGCCTATAGAATAAAGTTTTCCTTCAAATGGTATACAAGTCCTATTTGTCCAGTTTTATTCCTGTCTCTACTTCCTATCTATAACTTTAGCAATCTGAAATTGATTATGTTATCTTAAAAATGCATGATGTTTTGCCCTGGCTGGTGTAGCTCAGTGGATTGAGCGCAGGCTGGAAACCAGAGGGTACCGGTTTGATTCCCAGTCAGGGCACATGCCTGGGTTGCGGGCCAGGTCCCCATGAGGGCCATGTGAGAGACAACCATACACTGCTGTTTCTCTCCCTCTCTTTCTCCCTCCCTTCCCCTCTCTCTAAAAATAAATAAAAATAAAATCTTTATTAAAAAAAAATGATGTTTTAAGCCTTCATACTTTTCCATTTTCTGATACATATTCTGCCATCTTACTACTTTAACCCAAAACTTTCAATTTAACCATCAAAAGCCAACTTAGATACTATCTGCTTTCCTTATTTGGACAGTCCCCACAGGAACCTTTTTAAGATGTTGCCCTCTTCTTTGCTACTATGGTGGTTAAGTGCATGGGCTCTAGAGCAAGTCTTCCAGAATTCAAATTCCAGTTCTGCCACTCACTAGTTGTGTGACCTGGGGAAGTTAATTAACCTCTCTGAATCTCAGATACCTCATCTATAAAATGGGAATAACAATAGTACCAATCCATAGGACTGCTTTAAAAACTAAATAAATATACATGAGCACGTACATATATTCATGTATAAAATAAACATGTAACTTATGACAATACCTAGAACATAGTGCTACAATAATAATAGTAAACATTTATAGGTGTCTGTTTTTTTTCCTAGTAAAGTAGTATAATTTTTTTAACACAACAGTAAAAATAACTTTTTTAAAGATTTTTTGAATTTATTTTTAGAGAGAGAGGAAGAGAAAGAAAAGGAAAGGGAGGGAAACATCAATGTGAGAGAAACATTGATCAGTTGCCTCTTGTACGCACCCCAACTCAAAACCCAACCAGCAACCCAGGCATTTGCCCTGACCAGGAATCAAACTGGCAACCTTTCTTCATTTTGTGGGACAAAGCTCAACCAACTGAGCTATGCTGGCCAGGGCAATAATGTAATTTCAATTAAAGTTTTTCTATAAAAGAAATAAGCAAAATTTCCCTATTTATTTTCATATGAAGATATAATGATTCATTTTCTTTACAATGATTTTTAAAATAATTACCAGATTTTGTTAAAGAGCATGAAATCTAGAAATCAAGTTGTAAGAGTTCCTTCACATACATTAAAAAGATAACAAAGGTAAGATTATTTGAAAACTGAAGTGCCATGAAAATATAACATGGCACCATTATTAAATTGAAACATTAATCATTAGTGCTTTCAAAGAAATAAACTTAATGCATTAGCTAAGACTAATCTATGGACTTATTAAATAGTCCTGATATTCTATTTCTTCATTATTACTTTCCTTACATGCATGTTCCAGTTATTTCAAGAAAGAAACAGGATATGCATCAAGTTTTAAAATATAAAAACCAAAGTTACTAGAAATCTCTAAGTAATAATTTGCATACAAAAAATACTACAAACACTCCAATATGAGGTAGACTACACACATAAAACATTCTTACCTCATCGTCTGAGTAGTTGTAGGCAGATGCCATAGCTACCCACACCTTACTGGCGACTGTTGCTGCTTGTTTCATACCAGACTTCAGGACATCTATCTTGGGCCCTGAGAGTATGTTATCTAGCTTTAGCCCTGACAAAGAATTTACCACAGAGCCCAGTGAGCCATGAGGTGTGCGCACCAGTGCTGATAAGGAACTTGAACGTTCTTTGTGACCTCGAGAGGGAGTGTGCTGCTTAAAACGCCCAGTAAATGTTTTGGACCTCGACACTGCAGGGGAGCTCTTTTCACTTTCAGGACTTTCCTGTGCTGGTGGACCATGATCTATAGGTAGGCTTGACCTCCTCTCTAAAGGGTGTATCAATGGGGTAGTTCCAGACTCTCTGTTCCCCTCTCTGTGTAATTCCATACTAGAAGACTTGCTACCCAGGGGACTCTTTAGGTTCATATAGTTCTCAATTTCATCAGCCAGATTACGTGCAATAACTGGAGAAAACAACTTATCCTCAGAATCAGAAGTTTTTTCTCCTATAAATTCAGTGGCTAAAAGAGACAAAGGATCTAGTCCAGTTTCAACATCTTCCCTCTCAACAGCTTTAGCAACACCATGGAAACTAATTCTCTTATTTATTAGATCTTTGGATCCTGCTTTCAAGTCTCTGGACTGATTACTGTTACTATCATTTTGTAGACTGTCATGTGTATCCTGTGTCATAGTAGTTGTAGCAACACTGTCATCAACAACAGGTTCTAGGAGCTCCTGGCCTTCCTCAAGCATCTCTAACACTGAAGATCTGTGCTCAGAACCCCAAGTGCTTTCAGACGCACAAGTCCTAGGATCAGCTAGATGACAGCTAACACTCTCAAAGCTATGGGTTCTTGCAATATGAAGTGGAGAAGTCTTAGGACAAGTCAATGCTGCTGTGAGAATCTTGGCATCTGCTCCCATCATGATAGCCGCTTCACTTGAATTCAAATCCAAACTGCTCTTCTTAAGCAACATTCCTGCTCGACTTTCAGAACTAAAACTACAACTCCTCTCTGGAAAATGTTTTTGTCTTTTTTCTCCTCTATCACCATTCTTGAGATTAGTAACTTCACCAAAGACTGCATCTTCAACTGGATCTTGAGCAGAAAATAGCACATTTGATGTACTACCTAAAAGGGAAAGTAAAATATTACAAATGAGTGTTTTCTAAAGTAACTTTTATTAAAAAGTTTATTTTCTGATTTTTGAAACTGACACATGTTCTGCAAAAGATTCAGAAAGTTTAGAAGGTAAAAATAAGGTATACAGGAAAAAAGAAGTACAAACAAAACTCCATTTAACCCTGCCTCCCAGAAATAACACTTTAATGTATAATCTGCCAAATTAGATCATTCAATATATGCTGTATATACCTGCATTGTTCACTAAAATATATCACATTTATTAACATAGATCTATACTTTACATTTTAAGGGTTTATATTTAATTTAAGAAATATATTCTGCCCTGGATGGTGTAGCTCAGTGGATTGAGCGTGGGCTGGGAACCAGAGGGTCCCGGTTCGATTCCCAGTCAAGGCACATGCCTGGGTTGCAGGCCAGGTCCCCAGTGAGGGCCATGTGAGAGGCAACCATACATTGCTGTTTCTTTCTCTCTCTGTCTCCCTCCCTTCCCTTCTCTCTAAAATAAATGAATAAAATCTTTAAAAAAATAATAATGAATAAAATAAATAAAATCTTTAAAAAAAATTTATAAAAAAAAAGAAAGAAATATATTCTGCATTAAAGAAGAGAACTAAAAAGAAATAATCTCTTCTATCTTAGCTTTCACATATCCAATTCAACAAGTATTTGCCAGGAATCTACTTTGCACAAACAAATTGATAATCGTGGAGGAATTATATATTTGCTATAGCCAAAGTCTTACTGCTCCAAAGTAAAATAACTGCCCTGAGTAAAGAATCAAGAATAGAGTGCTTAAAATTGGCCAACTCCAAGAGGCCTACAAAATCTGAGTATCTAAAAAGTGTTCAGATATATTCATTCCTTCAACAAATATCTGAATGTCTACAACTATCCACTACATGAGGTGTTGGAATACAGTGGCAAATAAAACAGACTTGATCCCAGCCCTCACAGGTCAGTATTATTTGATCAAGTAGCACAAAATTATGCCAGTGGCTGTAGGAATATCCCACCCTGCAACTTTGGAGGAAGCAGGGGTGGGATATTTTTTACTCTTTGCTAGCATGCAGTATTTTCCACTTCAAAACAAAAAGCTATTTTCTATTTGAATCATTACCCAGACTTAAGTCTATCTACCCCTTCATATTTAGGATTCTCATTTGCTGTTTTTACTGTTTTTAAAAAATCTTTAATGATGTCAGATCTTCATGTTCATTTTTTAAAAAAGATTTTACTTATTTTTAGAGAAGGGGGAAGGGAGGGAGAGAGGGAGAGAAATGCCGATGTGAGAAACATCAATTACCATATTTGCTGTGTATAATGTGCACATTTTTGCCCAAATTTTTGAGGGAAATAAAAGGATGCACATTATACATGGGTATAATGATCATATACCATGGATATATAATCTATGTATAATGCACACAAAAACATAGGTACACATTATACATGGCAGAATACAGTAGCTGCCTCTCGCATGCCCCCAACCTGGCCCACATACCAGGCATGTTTCCTGACTAGGAATGGAACCAGTAACATTTCAGTTTGCAGGATGTCACCCAACACACTGAACCAGTCAGGGAGCTCATTTGTTTTTGAAAAAGCATAATGACCTGGGAATTTTGGAGAGGAAGTCTTTGATAATTTTTTAATATTCCAAATTGATTTCAAACTTTTTAATCTTCCAAATTGGTACCAACTAATAATCATAATTATACCAATTAAACAGATCTAATAATAAGCACTTAGAGATATTTTTAAAGCTCTCAGGGGAATCATATTAGCCTATTTTATAAATTTGTACCTGCTATGAAAACTTTTACCAATATTTGAGAAACAGATCTTTGCAAATTTAGTGGTTCTCATAGTATTTCCAGGAACTTAGTGGCACAGTTAGTTCAATTTTAAAATAAATTTGACTGTTTGATGTATTGGCAAAAGCCCCATTACCTCCTCCTTCTTTCTTAATATATATCTTCCTAGATCAAGATATAACATAGAAAAAAGATGAGTAAAAAGGCAAGAAACCACACGGTCTCCAGACCATATCCATTTCAGTATTCTGAGAAGATTCTAACCCTTTGATGAATAAGACTCTGCCCTTCTCTCCTTTTTTTAACCTGTTATCAACAGGTTGGAAAAATGGGATATAGAACACATATATCAATTATCTGTTCAAAACACCTTTAGCTCCACTTTTTGTGCACTATCCCCCCCCCAACAACAACAACAAAAAACTGACTTGGTATACACACACAGAAAAAGCTTTAAGAATAAGACTTCCGGCCAAGATGGAGGTGTAGGTAGACACACTATGCCTCCTCGCACAACCAAAAAGAGGAAAAACAACAATTTTAAAAAAAACAACCAAAACTGACAGAACTGTACAGAAGTCCCACAACCAAGGAGTTAAAGAAGACATGTTCATCCAGACCAGTAAGTGGGGCGGAGCCAGGCGGAGGGTACGCACAAGACAGCAGTTTGTGGAGCGGGGCAGGCAATGTTGCAGCTGCCCAGAGAGGCCCGCAGCTAGCGCATCTGGCAAAATCGCCGCCAGGGCACCCAATGAAACCTATGGCTGGCCAACCCGGACCCAGTGGGGCCAAGACTGGTGGACTGGGTGGTCCCACATTTGCATGCAGATAAACCAGGAGAAAAAGCTGGGGAGGGAAACAGACCACGTAACCCAGGGCTCCATCGTGGGGGAAATTAAGCTTCAAACCACCTATTGAAAACACCTGTGGGGGTTGAGGCAGCAACAGGAGGAACTCCCAGCCTCACAGGGGAGTTCGTTGGAGAGACCCACAGGGACTTAGAATGAACACAAGCCCACTCACTTGGGAGTCAGCACACAAGGGCCCACTTTGCTTGTGGGTAGCAGGGGAAGTGACTGAAAGCCGGCAGAGAGCAGAGCAAGCACCACTGTTCCCTCTAAGACCCCTTCCCCACAGACAGCATCACAATGCAGCGACATGGGTTACCCTGCCCTGGTGAACACCTAATGCTCCATCCCTCATATGTAACAGGCACACCAAGCAAAAAATATGGCCCAAATGAAAGAGGAGATCAAAACTCCAGAAAAAATACAACTAAGCCACAAAGAGAGAGACAACCTATCAGATGCACAGTTCAAAACACTGGTAATCAGGATGCTCACAGGTTGGTTGAATTTGGTCGCAAATTAGATGAAAAAATGAAGAATACACTAAGAGAAATAAGGGGAAATGTACAGGGAACCAATAGTGATGGGAAGGAAACTGGGACTCAAATTAATGAATGGTGTGGACCAGAAGGAAGAAAAAAACATTCAACCAGAAAAGAATGAAGAAACAAGAATTCAAAAAAATGAGAGGCTTAGGAACCTCCAGGACATCTTTAAACGTTCTAACATCCGAATTATAGAGGTACCAGAAGGAGAAGAGGAAGACCAAGGGAGTGAAAACTTATTTGAACAAATAATGAAGGAAAACTTCCCCAAGGTGGTGAAGGAAATAGACTTCCAGGAAGTCCAGGAAGCTCAAAGAGTCCCAAAGAAGTTGGACCCAAAGAGGAACACACCAAGGCACATCATAATTACATTACCCAAGATTAAAATTAAGGAGAGAATCTTAGAAGCAGCAAAAGAGGACAGCTGGACAGTTACCTACAAAGGAATTTCCATAAGACTGTCAGCTGACTTCTCAAAGGAGACCTTTCAGGCAAGAAGGGGCTGGAAAGAAGTATACCAAGTCATGAGAGGCAAGCACCTACATCCAAGAATACTCTATCCAGCAAAACTTTCATTTAGAATGGAAGGGCAGATAAAGTGCTTCTCAGATAAGGTCAAGTTCAAGGAGTTCATCATCACCCAGCATTTATTATATGGAATGTTAAAGGGATTTATATAAGACATGGAGGGATATCAACAGGGGAGTGGGAGGGGGAGAGAGGGGGAAAAGGTACAGAAAATAAGTAGCATAAACGGTAGATAGAAAACAGACAGGGGGAGATTAAAAATAGTATAGGAAATATAGAAGCCAAAAAAGTTATGAGTATGACCCATGGACAAAAACTAAGAGGCAGAGGGGAATAAAGGAGGGGAAATGGGACAACTGTAATAACATAATCAATAAAATATATTAAAAAATAAATGATAAAAAAAACTTTAGGAATAAGAAGTATTTCTGTATTGATTTAAAAAGCTGGGAAAATTAAGTTCTATAAAGTCATACAAAAGATACACTTACAGATAAGACAGTTGACTTTAGAGAAGTGAATTGTAGCTACTAACGAAGGGCACGAGATACAGGCTAATTTCATTTTCCCTTGAAAGTATATCCCCAGATGTATGCCTTAAGAGTATTTGAGAGGTGCCCTGACCGGTGTGGTTCAGTTGGTTGGACATTGTTCCACAAAGTGAAAGGCTGCCAGTTCGATTCTCAGTTAGGGCACATGCCTAGATTGGGGGTTTAGTCCTCAGTTAGGGCGTGTTCAAGAGGCAACCAATAGGTGTTTCTCTCTCACATTGATGCTTCTCTCCCCCTCATTCTCTCTCCCTTCCCCTCTCTCTAAACATAAAATAAATCATTTTAAACATAAAATCTTCAAATAAAAAAAGTACCTGGGAGGCTGTAACATAACTAAAAAGTAATAAGCTCAAATTCATGGGAGTCACACAGAACAGGTATTCATTACAAATACCTAGCTATAAATAAGTAGCTCCAGGTACTTTTAAAATAATTGGGCAAAATTAAAGACCCACTGGTGTTTTGTGTAGAAAGTTCATGATATCAATCATTTTCTTCCATTTCTCTTCAGTGACAGGAATAACCCTATCACACATAAGCCCTCTAAAACTCCACCACATCACTGCATCTCTGTTCTCAATAAGTGTAGGAGGCCCTAAAAAAACCTTATCAAAGACTTCCACTCCAAATTTCCCAGGTCACTATGCTTTTTAAAAAAACAAATGAGAACCCTGGCTGATGGTCATCTCTCATTATCTATGGTCATCTCTCATTATCTACCATGAGAAAGTAGAACCAAACTGAGAACAGGCACTACAAGAAAAGGTAATCCAAATAAGAACTAAATACCCCCTCTTTTTAAAAATTAAATATTTTTAACAACTGTTTTAACTTCTTATTTAGCTCATTTATAGGATTTAAACCTACTTCTGGCTCTTCAGCATGTTCACTGTAATTAGTCAGTTACTGTAATGGCAATTCAATGCCATTAAAGGCACATGTATATCTACAGAAGCATGTGTGTGCATGTGTGCATTTCTCACCCAAGAACATTTTTTCATTGCTTGAAAAACAGAAACATTGATTGGTTGCTTCCCAGATGCACCTGGACCAGGGATCCCACAACCACATATGTGCCCTAACTAGGAACTGAACCCTCAGCCTTTTGATGTACGGGACAATGCGCCAACCAACTGAGCCACAACAGCCAGGGTTCTATAGAAGTATATATTAAATATTTAATAGCCAATACATAAAGACTCACCAGTGCTACTTTTCCTGCCATTGACATCAAATATACCAGATGGAACTTTCACAATACTGCTACCCCATGCAGGAGGCTCAGTAGGACTCTGTGGCTCTCCACTATATTGTGAATGTTTAGCCACCATAGCAGACACATCACATACCTCTGAGAAAAAAAACATTTGAATGTTATCATTCCTACTTTTGCCAATATTGAACAGAAATCATGTATTGATTTTAATATATTCTATGTGTGTAGTTTCCCCCAATGAATATATAACTATTTTTTATTGATTTATCATGTTTCAGTTACTTTATGCCATAAATGTTGCCAATATTGACTGAAATAAAAGCTTTATTTTATTATTCAATAATCCTAACTTGAGCATTCCTGAATGATTAATTAAAGAATTGGCCCTCAGTTATATAACTCATCACTTGTCAAGTAGATGGGCTTGTTTTTGTATAACTAGAGAATAAAATAAATATCTCTGAAGAAAGTATACTTACATTTGTGTAAAAAGGTAGGAAGAACATATTACCATAAAGCCAAACTATTCCTCCATATTTCCATAAAATGGTTACTACAAATCATTTCTACCTCAATGAGCCCCATTTAAAAAAAACAAACAGGAAACCACAAAGATTCTATTCAGTGAAAAACACCCACTTAGGTATTTGAAAGATTTCCAGTGAAAGAGAATTTTAAATAAAGAGGACACTAAAATAAAAGTTTGATGACTCAAAGTTTAGTCTTGGTTCTGTCACAAAGTAGCTATATAACTCTGGTAAATAAATACTTTAATGGTCATAGTTTCTTACAATATTGAGGGCTGATCTACAGTCTCTAAAGATCACTTACATTCTAAAATTCAGAGACTAACAAAATCTACCATATATAATGGTACACAGTATCTTATAAGCTCAGACCTTACAATTCTAAATATTATCACCAAAATTATCAAACAACACTTTTAGTTAACAGAGGTATTTTTCTAAGTAAAGCTAGAAACTATCGGTACTTAACCTTCTGTTTGAACTTTCGTTTTAATTATCAATTCTCTTGCTGCTTGTTCTTCAGTACCATGAATTTCTGCATCATCTTTTATTAGTTCATCCTTAGACCCATAGCCTTGGTCAGACTGACCACCTGTGAAAAACAATGCAGGCTTACATAGAAATGTTTTCATAGAGTCAAGCTATAAAATTTCAAAAGAAAATTCCACTGATCTATACAACTTAGGGAAATAGAAGACGAGAAAGCTTACAAAGCACACAGCACATTTTAAAACAATAAGAAGCAAAGAACACAAGAAACAGGAACATCAAAGACTAAAAACCATTACGTATTTGAAAGCACTGAATCTTGATTTCCTCATCTGTAAATTGATTTGCACAAGATGTCTTCAAATTTTCTTTTGGAGGGTGTCTACAGAATGCTAATTTTTGTGTAAGAAGAGGGAAATAAAACAAATATACATGTCTGCTTACTTTTGCAAGAACAAATGAAGGAATAATAAACCAGGAAACAAAACTAGATACCTGTAAGGTATGGGGCAAAATAGGATGGAAGGGACAGAAAGGAAACTTTTATAAATAGGGCTTATTATGCTGTCTTTATTTTTGGAAATGTACTAACATCTACATATTCATAAAATTAAATCAATAAAATGGGGATGGGGAGGGGAGTAACTAAAATTGAATAAAAACAGAAACAAATGAAAGCAACTACTTCATATGAATAACAGAAACACACTGAAAGGACAGGGAGGAGTAATCCAAGTTACTTCGGAACACACTATTTTGAGTATATACCCTAAGCCTGGGTGGGAGGCAGGGGAGTAACAGTCAAATCCTGAATGCATGAGGTGGTTTGTTTTTCACAGGGGAAAGGGTGTAGCAATTCTGAAATTATTTTATGTGTATTGTAGGACTGAGCAAACTAGTAAATGTGATGATGTTTTTAGAAGCCAAGATTCTTAATGTGGAAGAGAGATTTAAAAAAAAAAAGGAATGAAGGAAGGCAAAATAGCCCTGTAGGGCTGATTGGAATTAGAAGTATTTCTACAATATATATACATATGTTCCAGCTCTTCTGAAAAAGTCTAGAAGCAGTAACACCTTGGAGTGATAAATATACCTAGAGCCCAGATGTTGGTTTCTAAAATCTACTGTCCATTAAAAGGAACCTAGGATCCTTGAAGAAATGGCCGATTACAGAGCTCAGGCAGGGAAGGTATAAGAATAAGTCAGGAACATTTTATCGTTCAAGAAAGGAAGTGCTCAAAATCAAGATGGAGGCATGCCTAAAGTATATACAACAGAATATCATCTTACAAATGTGGAGGGAAGATAAAGTTGGCAAAACCACCACTTTATAAACATCACAGTAAAGATTGGTTCAGGCAATAATCGATGATGCTAAATTTAAAAGAGAAAGTGTGATAAGAAAGAGGATATTATTGCATAGCCTAACAGTGTCTCCTCACAGATACCTTATTATCTGCAAGGGGGATAACAGTAACTAAGAGAAACCAAACACTAAGATCAGTGATTAAAATTAACATCACCAACAAGGGGCAGACAGACATTGTGTGCCTCTGCGATGTGATCATCTGAAAGGATACAGTATCACTTCTTTAGTAGAGCCATTGATCCATAACCTAATCTAACCACAGGGAAAAATCAGACAAGCTCCAATTGAGGAGCATTCCACAGAATAACTGGACTGAATTCTTCAAAAGGTTCAATGTAATGAAGGACAAAGAAAGGGTGAGGACCTGTGCCAGGTTAAAGGAGACAAAGAGAGGCAGTTAAAGTGCCACAAAGGACATTATAATAATTGATAAAACTGGAATGCAGAATATAGATTAAAGTAGTTTATCAATGGTTTCCTGAATTTGGTAACTATACTGTGGTTATGTAAGACAAAATACCACTGAAGTATTAAGAAGTAACAGGGCAAGATGTATGCAACCTGCTCTTACAAGATTTAGAGAAAAATAATAATGTGTATAGAAAAAAAATAATAAAGCAAATGTGACAAAAGTAGGTGAATCCAAATAAAAATTATTTAAGAATTCTCTATACTATTCTCGCAAGTTTGAAATTATTTCAAAATGAAGTTTTTCACTTTCAGAAGTCTATTTTGGCTTTAAACTTATATCATTTAAAACCAAAACTAAGACCAGTTACTGGACAATCTTATAAAGGACATCAATGAAAACACATAAAATAGCTTGGTGGGGGTGGGCAGTGGTTGGAGGTGGGGGGATCGAGTGAAAAAAACCGCAAGACCTCATGGACACAGACACAGTGTGGTGATTGCTGGGAGTTGGAGAGTGGAGTTTGGAAGAGGGTACGGGGGATAAATGGTAATGGGAAAAAATACAATAAAAAACAAACTATTAAAAAAAGAAAAACACATAAAATAAAAAATACAGAATGTTATACTTTCCATTACCACTTGTTACACTGTCACTCAAGTGCTGGGTTTGCCACATATGTAACAAAAGAACTAAACTTCTTTAAATATGGCTATTTAGAATGACTAACTTCAGTCCCGTTTTTATTGGCCCCCTCAGATAGGCTGTTAAAGCACTGTGGTGCCATGAAAGGACACTAGACTGGAAACTGAGTTAACTGATTAAACCCAGATATGATCCCCAACAAGCTAACTGACTCAGTATCAGGTACCAAGTGGAAAGATTCTACAAGATAATTCTTAATGAAAAGAGTAACTTAAGTATCTGGGCTACAAGTCTCCAAAGGTATCAAATGACATCACAGAAACTCTACAAAGATATATAATCACTGTAAATTCAGTACTGGGGCTTCAGCCATTTGAAATGCAACTGAAAAGATATATATGGAAAAGGGATCTGAAGTTTCTTCCCCAACTACTGGAATCTTTATGCCAATTACCCAGGATTACTAGATCACTTTTTTCTATTAAAGGAGACAAGTTTAACAATCTAGAGGGATAAGGAGGGTATTTATTATTATTATTATTCCTGGTAAAATGACTTCATGGTACAAAATTATTTTCTTGGTATTTCATAAGTGAAATCCAATGCATTTCTAAGTATTAGAAAAAATACAGGATGAAATAAAATAAGGTGCCTTTAATATGAAAGTGTAATAAAAATTCCTACTTGATAAAAGAAAGGAAATTCACAATCAGGATTGTAACTTAGCCCTTTGTTGACTTTCAATGATTTACACATGCTTCTGTAATTATGGGGGTAGTTTTTATTATAAGAATTTAGATCAGTTTTAGCAAGCAAAAACCACCTCAACAGCTAGAACACCGAAATATTTAATGCCTATAAAACTATTTGACATGATAGTGCTATAAACAAACCTCAAAATAAGAATTACAGTCAGGCATAGTATAGTTTCAAATAAGTTAACAAACATGCTTGCAAACTGATCATCAAATGTTAGTTGAATTTTTCAATAGTACATATATGATTACATTTATCTGAAGGAGAAAAAGCCAATAAACTAAAGTTGTTTTCCACTGTTAACAAGACTTAAAATACAACAAAAGATCTCTTCTCCCCCGCCCTTGTACGTCAGCAAAATTTAACCTAATAAATGGGAAATTACCTGAAGTGGTTAACATTCAAGGGTAGAATTAATGCACACGTGTATCCATAGCTTCACGTCATACAAGTCTGTCTGCACCCCCACACCATGACAGCCAAGGACAAATGCAGCACCAAGCAACAGCACAGAGCAAGAAGCAGAGCAACAAAGAGCAGAGAAAAGGAAACTTCAGTCATTGAGACAAGTTCATCAGATGAAGCACAGGAATTAGACTCCGAATTCTTTTTAAAGAAAAGCCTGAGATATTAACAACAAAAAAGAAAAACAAACAAGAAGAAGGATGTGCAACACACATATATCTACTCAATGTGCTCCTTTTAATTATGCTTAATTCTGTCTTCAGAAGACAGAGATCATGTCCATAGCTTTGTATGTAAAAGTAGCTTTAGTAATTTCTCAGATTTTTTAAAGTGTCATTTAAGGAAATGACTATGCAAAGAGAATACTTTTTCTCATGGTGTGTAACTTATTTTCTTACCTCTTTAATATTCATAATCTCAAATGTTTAATAAATATTTTCCACTTAATGAAAAAGAAAAGATTTACGAGTTGTGTCACTAATATTCAAGTTCCTTAGCTCACATTTCCGAACAATTGTATCATATACTTTCACAAATGAATGATGAATAAATACAAAGTACCATGCTAGAGCCTTTTGCACAGCACTCCAAAGTTTACTACAGGAAATAAAGAGAAGTGAGCAGCAATCAAAGGTATAATTTCTTCCTTTACTTATATATAGTATTTTTAAAGTATTCATATTGCACAAAGTCAAGAGGGATGCAAAATCTTTTTAAAAAAGGAAAGACTTAACGTGAGAAAATGAAGGGTTAGTAAAATCCAGATTTAGTACCTGTGCTAGAGTGATTATCAATGGAGTCAAGCCTGATTAAATCTCTGACGAAGACTGTGTGCTCCCCATTGTTAGCATCATTAGAACTATCCACGCTACCGTGGCTCACCGTGTCCCCATCACTTCCACCTGTGGCATTCTGAGGAGCTAAAGATAAGGACAACAGTAGTTCAATAATTCATGCACTGATAATCCATAAAAGCAAACATCAGTGACCCACAGTTTATTTAAAGTTGTAGAATACTTTCTAAATATGTTGGGGGTGGAATTTTGGATTAAGGTATGACTGTCTTTAGCTATACATAAAAATATGAACCACAGTTTAAGTTTTCTGCTTCATATCATTGAAATTCATATACCTATAAAGCTTATGGTTCAGCGAGAAAGTATCTTTCCAATCATATGTATTACCTGATACTGAGGAGATCTGTGACTTTTGCATGGTCTTTTTAAGCGGCTGTCTAAATTGTGCCAAGCCATGGACCACATTCCGTACCTTCGTCCATAAGAAGATACCACTGCGGGTACTGCTAGGCCATGGGCTCTCCAAAACTACCTAAGGTAAAATAAAGGAAAAAGTAATGATTAGTATGAACGTTTGATTTTTGAAAATATACATGCATATATTTATATAATACATATAATAAAGATTGTAACACAAAACCTCTAAAAGAAGGTATAAATATTAATCAATCTTAATAAGCAGCACATATTGCCCAATGTCAATCCTACTTACCTTATTATAATAACCATAAGTAATAGCATTTGGCTTTATGTTAGCAGTTTTCATTTCAAATAAGACTCTCACAGCTAAAACAGGATGACCCCAAAGTCCACAAAGCTGCATTACTACTCGATAGCACACCTAACAAAAAAATAACATCAAAGTATTAGTTAGCATATAGTCCATCTGTGACTTACAGAGATTTCTTTTTAAAATTATTTTATTATGTTATTACAGTTGTCCCAATTTTTCCGTTTGTCTCCCTTCACCCACCACCCCCACTCCCTCAGGCAATATCCTAACTACTGTTTCTATCTATAAGTTCTTTGGCTACTCCATTTCCTATTTGGTACTTTACAACCCCAGGGCTATTCTGTAACTACCAATTTGTACTTCTTTCAATCCCTTCACCTCTTCACCTATTCCCCTACACCCTCCTCCCATCTGGCAACTATGAAAATACTCTCCGCATCCATCATTGTCTCTGTTCTTCTTGTTTGCTTAGTTTGTTTTTTAGATTCAATTGTTGGTAGATATGTATTTTTGCTATTTTATTATTCATAGTTTGGATCTTTTTTCTTAAATAAGTCCCTTAAACATTTCATATAATAATGGTTTGGTGAAGATTAACTTCTTTAGTTTTTTCTTGTCTGGGAAGTTCTTTATCTGCCCTTTGATTGTAAATGACATCTTTGCTGGGTAGAGCAATCTTGGCTGTAGGTCCCTGCTTTTCATGACTTTGAATATTTCTTGTCAGTACCTTCTAGCCTGCAGTGTTTCTTTTGAGAAATCAGCTGACAGTCTTATGGGAACTCTCCTGTAGATAACTCTTTTTCTTTTGCCACTGTTAAGATTTTCTCTCATCTTTAACCTTTGACATTTTAGTTATCATGAATCTTGGAGTAGACCTCTTTGCATCCACCTTGTTTGTAATCCTCTGTGCTTCCTGGACTTACACGTCTATTTCCTTCACCAAATTAGGGAAGTTTTATTTCATTCTTTTTTCAAATAGATTTTCAGTTTCTTGCTCTTTCTGTTCTCCTTCTGGCACTCCTATGATGCAAACGTTGAAATGCTTGAAGTTGTCCAAGAGGCTGCTTAAACTTACCCTCATATTTTTTGGATTCTTTTTCCTTCTTGTTGTTCTTATTGGTTGTTTTTTGCTTCTTTATGTTCCATATCATTGATTTGATTCTTGGCTTCATCTACTCTAACATTGTCTCCCTGTAAATTGTTCTTCAATTAGTGTATCCTTCATTTCTGACTGGATCTTTTTTATGCTGTTGAGGTCCTCATTAACCTCCTTCACTTTTCTTATAACCACTTTTAAACTCTGCATCTGATAGATTGCTTATCTCCATTTCATTTAACTCTTTTTCTGGAGCTTTGATCTGTTCTTTCATTTGGGCCATGTTTGTCTCCTCAGTTTGGCAGCCTCCCTGTCTTGGTAGTGTGGCCTAACATAGTAAATGTCCTGCAGGGTCCAATGGCACAGACATCCCTATCACCCAAGCTGGGTATTTGAGGTGTACCCACTGTATGGGCTGAGTACACGCACTTTCATTGCTGTTGGCAGACCAATGGGAGGGATTTACCCAGGCAAATCAGCTGCAATAATGGGTTCTGACCACTGACCACCAACCTCTGCCCTCCATGGAGGATCAACTGTGCCAGGACAGGGTGGTGTTACTCTGACATAGTCTGTAGCTGTCCACTGGGCGCACAAGCGATGGGGTTTCCTGGGTGGTGCAGGCCAAGGTCTGCTCCCACCTGTGTTCTGCCTGGGATCACCCTGCATGAGCTATAAAGAAATCTGAGATGGCTGCTACTTGTGCTGGGCCTGGAGGTTCCCAGGACCAAGCTGGGAATCTAGACTGGCTGCTGCTAGTGCTGGGCCTGGGGCCACTTAGCAAGAAGTATGGGAGCTTGAGGTTTGCTGAGGCTAGCCGTTGTTGTTTGATTGGATTTAGGAAATTGTGATGCATGAGCCAAGACCAGCTGTATATGGAAAAGTCACAGCTAACAGTTTGGGTGGGCCCATAAATTGGGTGGATCAGTGTCTCAGGGGATCTCCAGGGCAAGGCAAACAGTGTTAGCCAGGTTAATGTGGTTTGAGATATGGAATCAGTCCACTGGCTCTGTGAGGGAAGGGCTCAGGAAAGGGACAATGGCTTCTGTACTCCTTTCTGTCTGGGAGAAAGCTGTCCCCCATCTCTTGCGTTGATGCCAGATACCTCAGTTCCTCCCTATATTCCACTGGTGCCTTACAAGCTGCTACCCTGGTGCAGAAGCTCAGAGCGAGTGAGTCTATGTAAGTCTGTGTGTGGGTTCTTTAAGGGGAACTGCTTGGGACTGAAGGAGTTTTCCACTGACAATCCCTACTGGTTTTTGCAGCCAAAAGTTATGTACTTATCTTCCTGGCACTGGAACCCTGGGCTAGGGGCTGGGACTCCTCACTACAGAGATATCTCTTCTGAATTTTTACCCACCACACGCAGATGCGGGACCAGCCTGTTGCACCTCTCTGCTCCTCCTACCGGTATGGATGTAAGGGGTTCCTTTAATTCCATAGCTGTCAGATTTCCACTCAATTTGACGACTTCTGATGGTTTTGAGTGATGGTTGTCCTATAATTTAGTTGTAATTTTGATGCGGTTGTGTGGAGAGATGAGTCGTGTTTACATATGCCACCATTTTGACCAGAAGTCTTGTAGAGATTTTTAATTAATTTACCCAGTCCTTCTCAAAGTTATTAAGCATTATTTTTTCTTTCTTGTGGTTCAAGAGTCTTGTTAAATTATTTGTAAAACCTACTCATTAATGGAAGTACCAGCATTACTAACTATTGCATGTAGCAATTTGCCATTTGTTTTAGTAACTAAATTTACATGAAGAGAATGACTATTAATCTCCATAATTTGAGAAATTCATTTGTAAAATCAAGTATGATTAAAATAGCTCTCTCCTAAATCATGTTTTATATTCTATATCAAAGGAATTACAGACAGCATTTTCCAGGATCCTATATAACAAAAAAAGAATTTGTAAACCCATGCTTTAAAAAGTATGTTTAAAAAGTTTAAAACACTGTAATATAATTAACAAAAATCTCTTCTGATATGCATTTATGAAGGGGAGCTAGATTTGATCATAAGAGCACAAGTCAACTGGGTACTCCTAAAAGTTAGCATCTCACATATTAGGTGATGGAAGAAAACATGAAAAATGAAACAGGAATTTCAATGATGTCTGGCTAAGAGGTGAGCCAGTTTATAAAAACAGTAACAGTGTAACCACAGACTTATTTATAATATATAAAGAGTTTATTCCGAGAATAAGGAGTACTTGCTTCAAGGAACACTTAACTAGTATTAAAAAGATGGAGAAGATCAGCATGGCCCCTGATGAGGATGACATGCAAATTCATGAGGCGAATAAGGAAATATACATATAGAAGATACTTTTGTTGGCACTCATCAACTGTGTTCTGCTTGTGTCAGAGTTGCTTAATAACTATATCATATAGCCAAGCTGCTCTTTCTACTAAAGGGTAAAGTATGAAGAAGGAACTTACATTCAAGGGAATAGAAGAAATGAAATGTGAAAAGAGATCTGAAGAGGCAGAGGATCATAAAGATGAGTACTATGAAGGTAGAAATGCAGAATATAATTTAGAAGCAGGAGGAGCAGAAACTGTTAGAGGAACTCTATAAAGGACCAGGTTAAAGATATTTTATGAAACTACATAAATTAGGAACAACTGAAGGAACTATATAAGATGTATGAAAAAAAAATGTGAGACAAGAGGGTACTTCAAATATCTGAAGAGTTGTCACATAAAATAGGAAGTAAACAGTTTGTGCAACTCCAAAAAGCAAGGAGGTGGAACTCAGTTCATCATAAAACACACACACTTTATAACAATTACAGCCAATTCAAACATAAGCAAGATCCAATGATACAAACTTTCTAGAGCATCTCAGTTTGAGGTTGAAGTTATACTAAAATATCTCAAAGTCCTATTCAACTGTAAGATCACTTCCTGTATCAAGTTGGGATTAATGTGAATTTTCTAAAATGATTCTAGATGATGAATTTATTATGAAGACTGCAGAATGTTCCCCCAGTCCTCCAGATTTACTTGTATAAGAGCCAGGCACCAAAATAAATAGTAATAACACCAGGGATATATTTTCCAATTGCAATATTGTGTTGCCAACATGACTTCTTTTGGATGTGCGTGGTAGATAAAAAAATGGTGACCGACTCTGCTACTCCTCATACTGAAAAGTCTATGTCCTTCTCCTTGAACTAAGGTGGAAGAATTTAATTCTGTTGCATGACTAACAGAATTCAGCTGAAGTGACACCGCACCAGTTTCCAGGCTTCAGATTTAAGCAACTGCCAGTTTCTACAATACCTCCACTCTCTTGAAACAAAAGCCGTTGGAGCTGTAAGCTGAATGGAAAAAGCCCAAATACCACATGGAGAGGTCCTAAGACTACATGGAGGGAGAGAGTTCCACCTAAGCCCAGCCTTCCAGTCAACCTTGCCAAGGTACCTGCTCTGCCTTTGAGTTAAGCTATCTTGGACTATCCAACAAGATCAGGGAGCAACTGTTTATAATACGTGATTCCAGTTAATGCAATGTGGGGCAGAAAAATTAACCAGAATCTCTCCTAGATTCTCAGCAAATAATAAGACAATACAATAGCTGTATTAAGCCACTAAGTTCTGGGGTGGTTTGTTATTCAACAATAGCTGTTAGACTGATGAGACTATATAGAAATAACCATGACACAAATACTTCATTTTCATTCAAATTTAAGTAAACAGTATTAAAAGACAAAATGCATTATAATTTCAATTCAGACTAGGTGGCACATGCTAATTCAAGGTCTTCTAAATTTTTATTTTTAAAGATTTTATTTTTTAAAGCATATTTTCTTGATTATGCTATTACAGTTGTGCCATTTTTTTCTCCCTTTTATTCCCCTCTGCCCTGCAACCCCCTTGCCACAAGCATTCACCGCCCCCCCTCCTTAGTTCATGTCCATGGATCATACATGTAAGTTCTTTGGCTTTTTTATTTCCTATACCATTCTTAACCTCCTCTGTCTATTTTTTAATGTGTGTTTTACTTTTTTTTTTTAATTAAAGAGACAGAGAGAAACATCAATGTGCGAGACATACTCATTCAGTTGCTTATCACACACCCCAAAATGGGGACCTGGCTCGCAACCCACGCATGTGCCCTAACTGGGAATGGAACCAGCAACTTTTGGTTCATAGGCTGGTGCTTAATCCACTGAGCAACATCAGCCAGGGCTTTTTTAAAAAAATATATATAGTATTTTATTGATTATGCTATTACAGTTGTCACATTTTTTCTCTACTTTATTCCCCTCCACCCTGCAATACACCACCCCCACTTAGTTCATGTCCATGGGTCATATATGTAAGTTCTTTGGCCTCTCCATTTCCTATTCTTAACCTCCCTGTTATTTTGCACGTACCATTTATGCTTATTTCCTGTACCTTTCCCTCTATTCTCCCCCTCCCCCTCCTTGCTGATAACCCTCCAAGTGATCTCCATTTCTGTGATTCTGTTCCTGTTCTAGTTGTTTGCTTAGTTTGTTCTTGTTTTTGTATTTTTGGGGGTTAGTTGTTGATAGTTGTGAGTTAGCTGTCATTTTACTGGTCATAGTTTAGATCATCTTCTTTTTCTTAGATAAGTCCCTTTAATATTTCATATGACAAGGTCTTGGTGATGATGACCTCCTTTAACTTGACCTTATCTGGGAAGCACTTTATCTACCCTTTCATTCTAAATGATCTCTCTGCTGGATAGAGTAATCTTGGATGTAGGTCTCTGTCTTTCATAATACTTCTTTCCAGCCCCTTCTTGCCTGCAAGGTTTCTTTTGAGAAATCAGCTGACAGTCTTATGGGAACTCCTTTGTAGGTAACTGTCTCCTTTTCACTTACTGCTTTTAAGATTCTCTCCTTATCTTTAATCTTGGGTAATGTAATGATGATGTGCCCTGGTATGTGCTTCCTTGGGTCCAACTTATTTGGGACTCTCTGAGCTTCCTGGACTTCCTGGAAGTCTATTTCTTTTGCCAGATTAGGGAAGTTCTCCATTATTTGTTCAAGTAAGTTTTCAATTTCTTGCTCTTGTTCTTCTCCTTCTGGTACCCCTATAATTCATATATTGGAACGTTTATAGTTGTCCCAGAGGTTCCTAAGCCTCTCCTCATTTTTTTGAATTCTTCTTTCTTCATTCTGTTTTGGTTGAATGTTTATTTCTTCCTTCTGCTCAAAATTGTTGATTTGAGCCCCACTTTCCTTCCTTTCACTGTTAGTTCCCTGTATATTTTTCTTTATTTCACTTTGCATAGCCTTCACTTTTTCCTGTTTTATGACTATACTCAACCATTTCTGTGAGCATCCTGATTACCACTGTTTTGAACTCGGCACCTGATAGGTTGGCTATTTCTTCATCACTTAGTTATATTTTTGAAGTTTTGATCTGTTCTTTCACTTGGGCCATATTCCTCTGTCTTGGTGCAGCTGTTACGTTGTAAGGTGTGGAACCTTAGGTATTTGCCAGGGCAGGGCAAACCACGTCACTGCACTGTGGTGCTGTATGTGGTGGAAGGGTCAGAGAGGGAACAATGCCGCTCACTCGGTTCTCGGCTGGCTTCCAGTCACTTCCCCCACTATCCACAAGTAAATTGAGACCTTCTGGTGCTGATTCCCAGGTGGGTGGATTTGTGTATGTTCTAGGACTCTGTAGGTCTCTCCAAAGAACTCTCTTGTGAGGCTGGGGTATTCTCCCACCTCAGCAACCCCCACAGATTTTTTTACAGCCAGAGGTTTTGAGTTTTCAGTTTCCCATGCTGGGATCCTGTGTTGCACAGTCTGTCTCGAACCCCAGTTGTCCTTCCCAGTTTATCTGCACACAAATGTGGGACCATCCCATTCTCCAGCTGCTGCCTTGCCACGAGTCTTCTCTGCCCCAGCTGCCCATCTCCGCCCCTTCCTACCAGTGTGAATGAATGTTTCCTCTTTAACTCCTTGGTTGTTGGACTTCCATACAGTTTGATTTTCTGGCAGTTCTGGTTATATTTTTGTTTTAAAATTTGTTGTTGTCCTTCTGGTTGTGCAAGGAGGCAAAGTGTATCTATATCTATGCCTCCATCTTGGCCGGAAGTTCTAAAGGTTTATTTTAAAATCCGGCTTATTACAACTTCTACAAACACAAAATGTAGAACACAAAGCTGTCAAATTAAAACATTAAGTATATAAAGAAAATATGGAATATGAATCTGAATATGAAAACCACTTACTTGCTGGGTGAACTATGTGTGTGTGTCAATTCATCTAAGTTTCAAATTTCTTTCTTTTTGAAATGTAGGTAATAAATGAACTACCTCACAGAGTTCCTAAGAATACCATAGGAAATAATGTACATAATGTTCTATTCTATGTATAATCAATAAACAGATAAAGTGTAACAAATATACCTAGGAAAGATGATTCTTAAATATTAAACAAACATTTCTTTCTTCCAGTAGTAGAAATGCAATTACTTCAGCACACTACAAAACTCTTGACATAAGTTGTTAGAAGTAGAAATAGGAGAAATTAATCTTGAATTTTTAAACCTTTTATCATGGTGTTTATTGGGGAAATAGTCAGAAAAAGTTCCTTAGCTTACTAGTTCTAATTGCTGCATGCTAGAAAACAAGAAAATGTAATTACTTGTGTCAGAGACTACCTTAGAACTTTATTATCTCTGGAGGAAAATAATTTTCAGGCAATTAATGGTATGTCTCTTGAACTTACAACTTATCAAAGAAATAAATAAGTAAATGTTTTTACCCTTCCTGCTTAATGAAAATTCTTGAGCACACTTTAAGGCAACTGAGACATAAATTTTCTTAAAAATACAAAAACAAAATGTATCTTAGTGACATTCTCAATTTGTTATACTTGCCTCATCTAGTGGATCCACATCTGTTTTCCTCATCTTAATAAGTACATCATATGCCTGCTGAAGTGCTCTGACCTTAGGATGAGAAACTCTAACATAGGCTGGGAGACAAATAAACCATAAACTGTAACAATGACTGAAGAGGCACTTGGCCCATTGTGGTGGATTTGCATAACATCTCTTCGCCAACTTATGAGCTGTTTTTATCTCCTAGAAAGAGAATAAATAAAACATGGTATTTACAAAAATTCATTAGGATAGGGAAAGTGAAAAGGGAAGGAGAGAAAAGAGAAAAGAATTTAATGTAAAATTTGACTCTAAAGTCAAGCATTTCATAGTTTACTTTTGCGTGTGGCTTCCTACTTAGTGCCACATGGTTCTTTCAACATTCACCTACAGAAGCATTTTATATTGTACTATAGCGAGCATGCATCTCCTAATAGGTGAGAAATTCCTTTGAAGCACAGATCACTCATATTTTTATAATATAATGATTAAGTAGGTGCCCTTCAAATAGAAGGCACTGATGTTTGATGAATGAAAGGGATTTAACCATTTACAACTTATGAGTTCTTCAATGTCATTCTTAAAAAGTGAGTCTTCTCACACTTTTCCCCGCTAAAAAGTTAAGATGCGTTGCCTATTTCCTGCCAAGATTTTCATTTTATCATCCCTCACTACAGTCTGTGTTAATTCCTTCCTTAACTAACTGATTACATAAAAGGACCTACTCCTTTGAAGAGAACACAGTCTGAGAAGATCATACATCTTCCTACCTAATTGTTCAATAGTCATGTTTTCAACTTCTGATTTTCATTCTGATTTAGGTGGAATAGGTATCAAAATCACCTGCTGAACTTTATCAAACTATAGATACTCCCAGAAACTACAGAGCCTTTCAGATATGTTAAGCTGCTATTGTGTGCTTTGCACAAAAGAGCCCTCTACTGGGATGTGTTCTAAACAAAAATATCCTGGTATATTAATTTTTTGTGATCTATTTTTATGAGACTTGAGGATAGATTTGAAAATATAGTTCCTTTCCTTTTCCAGCTAGCTTGGGGAAAAATGGTGATGAAAATGAGATTTAAATACTTAGTAACAAAATTCTCCCATAAAAAAAAACTTGCCTTTAGTAAGTTAGCAAGGATAAAAAAATTTCCCTTCAGATAACACTGAGAGAAATGTGTACTGTGTGTAATTAAGGAACACCTTGGGATACCTCTCAGATATGGGAGAGGTACATGAATTGGTAAAACCTAAACTAAGAATTTCATTCTGAAATTTTCCATGCTTTGTAAAGCCCCAAAATGTCAGTATATACCTGAAAGATGTTTAATTTTAACTCACACCTAACTATAGCTTAATTCTTTACACTTAAATCAGGCATGGTATTAAAGATAGATGTCTAGGTGGTCCTAACATAACTCACTTGAACTTTCTTTAGAATGTAGTATTCAGTATAAAGTACATTTACATTAATCATGAGAGAAATGCAAATTAAAATCACAATGAGATACCTACCACTTCACACCCACTAGGATGCTATAATAAAAAAGATAATAACAAGAACTGACAAAGGTGTAGTAAACCTGGAACACTCATACACTGCTGGTAGGAAATACAGAATGGTGTAGCCACTCTGGAAAACAGTCTGACAGTTCCTCAAAACGTTAAACAGAGAGTTACCATATGACACACCAATTCTACTTCTAGGTACATACCCAAGAGAAATGAAAACATACATCCACACAAACACTTGTACACAAATGTTCATAGTGGCACTATGAATAATGGCCAAGAAGTAGGAACCACTCACATGTCCATGAATGGATAAATAAATGTATAAATACAATGGAATATTATTCAGCAATAAAAATAAATGAAGTACTGATATATGTTGCAACATTCATGAACCTTAAAAACATTACTATAAGTGAAAGAAGCAAGTCACAAAGGGCTACATGTTACACAATTCCATTTATATGAAATACCCAGCATAGACAAAACTATAAAGACAGAAAATAGACTAGGGGTTGCCTAGGGCTATGGGAGGAAAAATCTGGGAGTTAATAGATAAGGGGTGAGAGCTTTTTTTAGGGGTGACAAAAATGCTCTAAAGTTGACTGTGGTGGTAGTTGCACAACCCTGTGGATATATGAAAAGCCATTAACTATACTTTAAATGGGTGAATTGTATGTATGTGAATTATATCTCAACAAAGTTATTTTAAAGTATATTTGGTACCCAAGGATTATCCTAAAGCATAAACATAAGCATGCAAAAACTTCAGCCTCAATATTACAATACAAGGGGTTGCAAGGAATATAGTTCATCATCAACCATAGTGGGTCTCCCAATGGTTACTGTGGGTGATAAATCTAAACTATGAGCTGTATATCACATATACATATTTTACATTTTAAATTAACATGTATTAGATAAAGAATATCTGACCTGTTTAGTTCTCTTAGCCATGAGAGCTGGACTGTTTGTAATGCTATTCCCAGTAGGGTGTCTACTAAAACAAAGTTTCAACTCCTGTGGTCTGTCAAAAAGTTTAAGGTCCAGTCTTGGAAAGTATTTGTAACTAAAATAAAAAGCAAAAATAGAACTGCTGATTTAAAATACATTAACTCTTCATATTATTCCAGAATCTAGGTGAATATTTCTAAACCTTAATAGTACACAGTATTATTCCCCAAAACCCTTATATAGAAAATTTTCTTTTCAAAAATGTAAGATGATATAGTTATAAAATACATAGGCCACCTACACAGATTCTTTGGCTCCTCTCCACCCCCCTATTTGTTATTTTCAACCAATCCCTAGAAAACAGAAAAACCTGATATTTTACTTGATAGAGGAATTAACCCTTACGAGAGAAACCATGTGTTCAATGATAATTTATATTTAAAAATAATATTTAGTATAATTTGTAATTATGTTTTCTTCATAAAAGTACTTTACACTGATATCTAAAAGAAAAAAATTTCATAATATTTTTATTAAATGGGATATACAATAATTTAAGCAATTCTTTACTTTTGGATACTTTTAGGTTATTTCTGAATTTTTGCAATTAAATATCTTTGTACATATACCTTTATGAATACTTTTGCTTAATTTCAATAATGGGGTTTGCTATGCTCAATATTTATCAAAAGAATCAAATTATAATCACTACCAAATTATTTCCAAAAAAGCAATACTTGCATACAATCTAACAAACACTCTAGTAGCACAGCCTATCCTCAACATGATAGATTAAAAATGCTTCTGCCCTGACCAGTGTGGCTCAATTGGTTGTGCGCTGTCCCAAAAAGTTAAAGGTCACTGATTTGATTCCTAGTCAGAGCACATGCCTGGGTTGAGGGTTTGGTCTTGGTTGGGGCACATGCGAGAGGCAACAAATTGATGTTTCTTTTCCTGTCTTTCTCCCTCCCTTCCCGTCTCTAAAAATAAATAATAAATAAAATCTTTTTAAAAAATGCTTCCACTCATCATTTTGGTCTGCATTTCTTTGAATACTAGAAAAGCTTAATATATTTTCATATCATTGACTACTGGGAATTCTTCTTGGAAAATGCCTGCTTAGTTCCTTCGGCCAATTTTCCTCTGGGTGATACTGCCTTTCCCTACTCATGTTGTTTGTCAATACCGGGATACCAATGATTAAGCCAAAGTAAAAAAGAATTCTATAGTTAATATACAATCAAAATGGTATTTAATTAAGCTACTCAACCCCTATGGTATATATTCTTCATTCTTATGCAGTCCTTCTGAGATTATATATTAATTCTGTATTTCCATATTTTTAGAAGACAGTTATTTTATATTTCCTTTGCTGCATATATTCTTTTATGAATATAGCCTAAGAAATAACTGTATATATACACAAAGATACAGACAGCAGAGAACTACAAACAAATCCACAGGCAACTAGTGAAATAAATCACAATAAATGCATGCAATGTAGTCATTCAAAATGATAACAGCACAAAAATATTTTTAGCATGGACATATGTTTGGACCATTAAAGGCAAACACAGCTTACAAAGAATAGGTACGGGATGAACTCATATTTGTTCTAAGTAAATGCAAATTTATGCACAAAAGACAGGAAAAATATACATACAATTGTTAACAGACTATGTACTGGAGCTAAAATGATGTGCTAATTTTCTTTTTACTGTTGTTTAAATTTCTAAGTCTATTAAACTTTGTACTATCACCATTACAAGAATAACAATCAAATACATTTGATTTCACAAAAGAGTCCCATCCAAATCCTATTCTTTACATTTATTTTAATAAAGAATGATTCCTGGCCCTCTACTTTTAAGTCTACTCAGACATGTTAAGCATGAGAACTTTAGTCTTTATATTAACAATGAAACCTCCAAAAGGGTGGGGGGAACCTCACAAAAGTAAATACGTTTTTTAAACATTAAAATATGGTTAAATGTTTAGGTGAACAGTGACCAACATCTGGCTTATCTTCCAATAAGTTTGTCCAAGTCTTAATTTACATTACCCAGTGATATTGTAAAATAATTCATCTTAAGTAGTTTCACTGAATAAATTTTGAAAATGACCTTCACAAATAATTAATATATGTATCTACTATTAATCAGAAACAATCAAAATAAATTACTAAATCTGTGCCCAAAGAGCTCCTTTAAAAAATTCCTGCTACCTGTACTTTGGTGACAGGTCCTTTCCATCATCAGGGGGTGGCTCTGGTGGCATTATAAATACAGTGTGCTCACTTTTTTGCGAATCATCTAGCTCTATCAACTTGGTATCATCTGTTGAATCACAATCAACCTGAAAATAATTATTTTTTTCCAGTTAATTTGTATATAAGCAAGACCTAATCCTGAAATTCCAAAACTTAATTTTAAGAAAAAAATACCTTATCTGTTTTCTCCATGCCTTTATCAGGAAACAACTAGAAAAGAAAAGAATTCTTAATGGAAATGTCTATTGTGAACTTAATAGAGATTACTTTAAATTCTTATATTAAAAAATATCCTTTTTATCTAATACTGGGCAGATTACAAAACACTTCACAATATATTTTTGGGACCCTATTATATCAGGCTAAAGTATAATACTTCTCTTATGGCTACTAAAATAGAAAACAATTTATTTTGATTAATATTTTCATGAATCCTTCAAAAGCAAAAGATGACTAATCACAAGGGAAATCTAGCTTCTCAAATAAAAAATTTCATTATTATTAAACTCCTGCATTAGTGATTGATATTATCTAAGCATCACTCTAACTGGATGATAGTGTACTATCAATTTTATCAGGAAACTAGTATGCTAAATAATTTCAACTGTATCCCTGAAGTTTGAGATTACACTGACAGAATGGGAGAAAAATTAATCAAGTTTTCTAAAGCACATGAATCATTAGGAGACCATAAAAAAATACAATGTCATAATAGTCTACCTTTTTTGGATATAATCTTCAATTTTACATAATATATAGTTTGCATAAATATTCAGCCTTAAGATCCACACAGCAAAAATAAGAATTCTATTAAAAATTTCTTTAAAAATCTAAGTCAGTAATCGATTGACTGTTAAGAATCAACTTGAACTTCCTTAGGATGGGTGAATAAAGCTTTAAAATTTAACGTATTTTCAAATATCCTCCATTAGGACAAAAGAAATATATTAGCAAAAGTATTTGGAAAGACATTAAAACAAAAGAACACAGGACTCCATTATCCATAAAACTAAACTTTTTAAATGAACTACTAAATCTTCTTACGTTATTCATATAAATTAAAAAATGTAAGATTTAGGATGGTTAATGAAATGTTCTTAGTACTTAATAGTTACAAAAACAAAGTGAGATTCAAAGAGAAAAATTACCTAAGTATGGTAGAAACTAGATACCACAAGGAAAATGACTCATATTAAGCCCAGAATTAGGCACTTGCATGTACATGTGAGCACACTCGTGTGCCCACAGACATGAGCCCTCACACACACACACACACATACACACCCCCTATATTGTCTCCCTCAGATCATTTGGGCTAATCATAATAATGATGATGATTATACATACAGGTAGTCAAACTATTAAAGGTTTTCCTTAACATTGATATACAGGACAAACTTTTACCTTTTCTATGCAGTCATCAAAAAATGCCAATCCAGTATCTTTATCACTTACAAAACTACATTCTTCAATGAATCGAATAAAAATCTGTGTTTTGGATAAAAGGGTGTAGAATTTTGTATAGGCACGATCTCGACTTTTTAAAAATCCTAAAGAAAACAAAATTACAATTAAATTCAAATTTTAAAGTGGAACTAGATGTTATATTAAACATTATTTTAAACTTCTACATTATATTGTAGTCTCTTTATATATAATATATCACTATATAAGTTTCTAATAACCATAGCTCCTTCTGCCTGATTCAACCACAAAAATGCTTAACTTATATCATTAACCTTTTCACTGAAATCTGAATCTCTAGCCGTACAGCCCTCAAAAAGAAATTTCTGACATTCTGTATATTCGTGAGCAAGAGGTGTAACGTCCTTCCTCTGCAATGCCACCACACAATTATTTCTGTGTAGTCTCATAAAAGTTTCTGCTCACTGAAGGTTCGAGCATCTGGCTATTTTGCTCTTTCCCTTACCAACCGTAGTCATCTACTGACGTTAGGGACACTCTCCTTCATTCAGTGAAGATCAGGGCACCTAATTCAAAGTCTTCTCCTCTCCAACTCCTAACACCATCATTCTTTAACACACACCAGCCACAAACCATCCAACGCTTTCAATGATCAGTGGTCTATTCTACCTCAACCACCAACTTCTACACAAAGTCACACATATACTCTCTGGACTGTTCTTGCTATCATTAAAAATAGCTCTACCTCCCAAATATGTAATTTACATTTTATTCCCTGACCATTAGCCCTATCTATCTGGTTTGCTTACTTAAGTACTCTTACCAAGGCCTTTGTGTGTGTGTGTGGGGGGGGGGGCGGAGGGGGGTGACAGAAGCTAGATTCATTAAAATCTATAATCCATTTACCCTTTTCCATTCTACCTAGGCCCTCTCCTGTTTTCAGTTCTCTACCTATCTGATACTGATTCCATGCCCACACCCATCATTTCAATTACTTTCTTATCAACACTCTCAATCCTTATGCTTTTGCCTTTTATGTCAAACCAACCTAGTATAACCAAGCCCTGGAGGAATGTACTGCCTGCTTTCTCTGGATCTGTACCAGTGTGACTGAGCACAAGTTAAAAGAGAAAAAAGAAGTTCCACAAGTAGGTGGATCACAATCACTACTGTACCTTCATCCCTGACCAGCAACCTTTTACCCATGTTTTCACAGCTATTTCTACTTTTTAAATGTTCTCCCTCCATGTTTTCTTCCCCCATCCTGGAATGATCATATCTTATATTGCAGCGAAAATGAAAACCATTAAATGAGAACTACCTTCATTATCTCACTACAAAATCTATGACTTTTCCTGCAGCTATCATTTCTTCCTTCCTTCTTTTTACAATGGATATGCTCAGTCCTCCTAAGGCCAAGCCCACCACCTCAGCCTGGGATTCCAGCCCCTCAGTATTCTCAGAACAATTCTTCCTCTATTAGCTACTTATCAACATACTCAAGTCCCTCTCATTAAAAAACAACAACACAACAACAACAACAACAACAAACGCCTTTCCTTAACAAATAATCAGATCCTTCCTTTTGGGCTGTTTTCCTTCTCAATAAAGAGTATGACCATCAACTTGGTTGTTAAAGATAAAAATCTCAAAGTTGCTCTTGACATCTCCCTCTATCTTATATCCTGTATTCAATCACCACGTTTTACCCAATCCCCTCCTAAAAATCACTCTTCAATTCATTGTACCACCAGCTAATCCAGGTCACTTACACTGGTCACTTGGACCAATGCATTAACCAACTTAATTAGTAGCTCCATACTTTAGAAGCCTCTAGTTCAATCTCTGCATAGAAACTAAAGAGATTTAAAAATGTAAATCTGATCCTATTACCTACTTAAATATCCTTCACTGGCTTCCAAGTACTCTTAGAATAAAGCCTAAAGTCCTTCACTGGTTCTAAAAGATCTTATATGATCTGGCTCACACGCACCATTAGAAGCATGGTTTTTGAGCCCCTTTTTCCTCCAGCCTTCCTTTGACACTTCTGGCATTCCACATACTGTGGTCCTCATTCCACCCCAGTGAAATACTAATTAGTTGAGAAATGCTTATATAAAATAGAAATAGATTATTCTTGACAAGTAGTAAAGAAAAGGTTTTTTTTTTTCCTTCTTCTAATGGATATAGGCAATTATCAGCAAAAGCTGCTGAAACAATTAAATGAAAAGCAGATGGGAAACCATAATGAATGAATGAAGGTGACAATTAAACCCCAGTGATCAATCTTAAGAGCACTAAAAACGGGACAGCCAGACATGTTATGTCCCTCAAAATAGGAAGTAGTGAGCACCAAGTATTTTTGCATTACTTGACAAGAAAATTGAACCTGAATCTAATCAAGCTCTAGATCAGTACTGTTTAATTCAGTAACTACTACCCACATGTGGCAATTGAGCTCTTGACATGTGGCTGGTCCAAACTAAGATATGGTGTAACCATAAAATACATGCCAATTTCAAAGCTTTAGTACAAAAAAAGGAATATAAAATATTTCATTAAATTTAAAAAAATTTGAATATGTGTTGAAATAATACTATTTTGGATATATTACATTGAAAAACATTATTAAAGTGAAACAACATGGATGGATCTTGAGAGCATCGTGCTAAGTACACTAAGTTCAACAGAAAAGGACAAGAACCGTGATTTCAATCACATGTGGAACATAAAACAAAAATCAACATATGAACAAACAAAACAAACTCACAGATATAGACAACAGAATGGTAGTTACTATAGGGTAAGAGGAATGGAAGGAGGACAAAGAAGGTAAAGGGGGTCAAGTATACGGTGACGAAAAAAGACTCTGGGTAGTGAGCACACAATGGAGTATACAGATGTTAAATTATAAAGTTGTACCCTGAAACTTTTATAATGTTATTAACCAATGCTACCCCAATACATTTAATTAAAATAAAATTTAAAAAATAATTTTTCTTATTGCTTACTTCTTTTTTTAACTGTGGCCACTAAAAATTCTAAATTATATATGTGGCTCACATTATATTTCTACTGTATGACAGGCTCTTGCTCCAACTACAAATTTACAGGAAATACAGATGATGGAAGAAATGTAAATAACACCATAAGGATACAAGCAGCCAAAAGCATAGATAAGCTCAGAAAATTATAAAGATAATTAACACAACTTATGGGTGAAATGATGTCTTATTTGGGATTTAGAGAGAGAGAGATCATTCAAGATAGTTGAAACACAAATAGCAGAATACTGATTGCTACTACTGCTTAAGTTGGAAGATGGCTATATGATTTGATATATGTTTATGAAAGTATTCCCTAAGAAAAAGTTATCCCAAAACAAAGAGCTACTGTATTTTTCAGACTGTAAGACACATTTTGCCCCCCAAATTTGGGAGGAAAATGGGGGTGCGTCTTATAGTCCAAATGTAGCTTACCTGGCTGTTCACATTTACATTGGTGAATACTGTGTTATTTATGTTATTAAATATTTTACCACATTTTTTGCTTCAAAAATTTTTTCCTACTTTCCTCCTCTAAAACCTAGGTACATCTTATGGTCCAGTGCGTCTTATAGTCCAAAAAATACAATTATTCTTACTCATTTTTCAGGCTAAAGCTTAACTGTTATTTCTTCAGAAAGGGAAACTTTCTGAAGAAAGGGAAACTTTCCCAGGCCTAGCACTCTCATTGTAACCAATACCGTCCTTTACAACACACTTAATAAAATGAAAATAGTATTTGTGTTATTTTGTCTAATGTCTGTATTCCCCATTAAACCAAATGTCATCCTGTTACCAACAAAATCCTTAGGGCTCAGACACTATAATTAAATATCTATCTTTCTAAATTCCATTAGTAATGCCTCCTGCCTACAGTGATTAATTAATGACCCACTACTGCTGATTAGAAAAACTCCATGTTCTTAGTCTGGGATCTAAGACTATCCTTAACACTACCCATAATCTGAGCTCTGATCTTATTTTCAGCCTCTTCTTCCACAATACCTGTTAAAACTGTTCACTTTGGTCAAATTGTACCATTAAATCTTTTTTCCCAAACATGCTGTTATGGGCTGATTGTGTCCCCCCCAATTCTCCTGTTGAAGTTTTAATCACCAGTATTTCAGAATGTGACTGCATTTGCAGATAAGGTCTTTAAAAAACAATTAAGTCAAAATGAGGCAGAGTGGACTCAAATCAAATATGACTGGTATCCTTACAAAAAGGGGCAATTTGGACAGAGAACGAAGACCACGTGAAGACATGGGGAGAAGACAACCACCCACAAGCCAAGGAGAGAGGCCTTCCAGCTAGCTTCTATAATTGTGAGAAAATAAATTTCTGTTGTTTAGGCCACCCAATCTATGGTACTTTGTTACGGCAAACCTGGCAAACAAGCACACATACCTTGTTCTTTGGTTTTTGAGGTTTCTTCCATTTCGTTATTACTACTAACAATAATAGCTGTTATCATGAGTACTGAATATTGTAAAGTATTTTTGCTAGTTGCTCCACTTATATTTTCTCATTTAATCCTCACAATCATGTATAAAAGTAGGTATTATCCCCATTTTATTAATGAGAAAACAGAATCCCAGAAATGTTTCATAAACAGCAAAGAAGAAAATCAAATTCAGATTTGCTTTTTAATGCCTAGTTTTTAGAAAGCCTTTCCTGTTCATCTCCATTTATCTAAAGTCTTCCAAGTCACACTCTTCTTCCATAAAGTCTTCCAAAATATACATTTGAAAGGATGTTTCTATTTTTCTGTATTTTTAGAACTTCTCACTGAATTAATTGTGTAAAATCTGTTTTCCTGAGTACTTGCTTTACTTAAAAAATTAGATTATTTTCCATTTATCCCATAGAGCTAGATTTTATACTTCTTTATATCCCTGGATAATAACTACTTGGACTTGGAAAGTAGTGGCTAAAGATTTGAGAGAGAAGTTAATCTGAAGCAGAAATGATAAAAGACAAAAGGATTACTGGGAGAATACAGATTATTTTTCAAGTAACTGCTAGGTAAAAATACAGAATTGTGACGTGATTTTTATATAAATATTAATGAATCTATAAAGTTGCTACTATATATATGTTATAACAGTAGCTGAATAATAACAAAAAGCTTTATAACTCCCTAAAATAACAAACACAAAAAACATGAGTATAGTGTTTTCCCTGGAAAAAGGGTGTATGTTTTGAAAAATTTTTAAATCTGGTGGCTTTATTCCAAAAACTAATTGTTAGGGAATATTTTAAAGCAAAGAGTATATAAATCCAAAGTTTATGCAAAACTGAAGAAAACCTAAAGCAAATCACATTGTAAGATAACTGACTAAGTAGTACTGTATATATAATCAACATCTTTGACTTTTTATAATTAAAGTCCTTTAGCTTTAGGTTTCTCAAGGAAAAAATGCAGTATTAAAAAAAAAAGAAATTGTATTCATAGAGCCAGATTACAAATAGACATAAGTTCATTATATTTTAATATAAAGTTCTAAAAAACTTAGATAGAGAATATTTCTTGGTAGCAATACCAAACAGAAAGTATTTTTCATATCTGTAAAAAGTGATTGTATTTTCAATTCCACTCACCTTGTCGGTCAAATAATGAATCAACGGCTGTGGCTTTCTTTGAAGGAGCCTCTGTGATTGGTCTGAGATATGTCCTATATCCTTTTAAAATGGATGCCATAAAGCGCAAAAATGCCTCTTGAATTTCCATCTCAAGTTGAGTCACCTTTTTTTGCCAGGAGAAATCTGCTTCAATTGGAGTCATCTCAATTGCTGAACCTTCCTGAGTTTTTCGGTGAACTGACAAAATCAGAAGAGAAAATGACATCGATATATAATGCAATATATATAATGATTGAACAATTAAGGAAATTGTCAAAATAAAGCCTATGACTTTCTGAAATCCCTCTCTCCATTAATGTAATGGAATCATTAGGAAGAGCTAAGAGAGATGCTCAAGTAGGGCACATACAACATACTTAAAAAGTCATGAACCACAATATTAATTTCTTGTTATTGGAATTTTGCAATGAGACTCCTTTTAAGCAGAGCAAAATTGTGTTTAAATTTAAGAAGAATTTTCATTAAAATATTGCCTTTTCCTCACATTTACCTGAAGATAACTGGGGATACAATTTCTTCAAAGTGCTAAGCAGATTCTTGCACGGTTTTTTGGGAAGCTGCTTCCAGTTCATGTTCTTCTTTTCATCGGCTCTATAAAATAAAAGTATAACTAATAAAGTCTCTCATCTGTTTTTATGTCAAACTAAAAAAGAATATGGAAAGGATATCTTTTTTTTTTTAAGATTTTATTTATTTATTTTTAGACAGAAGGGAAGGGAGGCAGAAAGAGAGGGAGAGAAACATCAATGTGTGGTTGCCTCTCACATGGCTGCCACCAGGGACCTGGCCTGCAACCCAGGCATGTGCCTGGACTGGGAATCGAACCAGCAACCCTTTGGTTCACAGGCCGCGCTCAATCCACTGAGCTACACCAGCCAGGGCCGGAAAGGTTATCTTTACTGAAGTTACAACAATTGATATAGACAGTCTGAATAAGTTGTTTTCATTTCTCTTTTCATTTCAATTATCTTGAGTCAAATTTGATCACTCATACTAACCCTCCAGCATAGATTTTCAATACTGGAGTTATGAATACAACACTGAAGTCTTGCCTCAAAAGTAGTTTAGGATTATGATATATAAAAGTGTTGCCTTGACTGATATGGCTCAGTTGGTTGAATGTCACCCCACAAAGCAAAATGTTGCTGGTTCAATTCCCATTCAGGGCACATGCCTGGTTTGTGGGCCACTCCCTAGTTGGAGTACACGCAAGAGGCAACTGATCAATGTTTCTTTCACACAAGGATGTTTATTTCCTTCTCCTTCTCACTCCTTTCCCCTCTCTCTGTAAATAAAAAAGTAACTCTTAAAAAAATAGTGTCAAACTTACACTTGAAATTTCAAATTTCCTATTAGAAGCAAGTCTCAACAAATACTAGAGAGACAGTGACATATAAAGCATGTTCTGTCCACAATTCAACAGATTCAGCACTTAAGGAAAAAAAAGAACTCAGAAGTACAAAAGAACAGTTTTAAATAACGCACAAGTCAGATAAAATTATTTTAATAAAAAGAAGAAACATTTAAAACTCCACAAAGATGAAAGTACTATGTACCAACCATGGACTGTGCTCTACATCAGGTTGATACCATTTATGAACATCAATGCAAGCATCTTAAATTCTTAGAAAATTTCATACATGAGTATATAAAAAGCAAAAGCAAGATGATGCTTATTTCAAATTGTAGATTGTTTACAACTAAATTACTTTATTAATTAATTTATTTTTTTATCCTCATCTGGGGACATTTTTTTCATTGCTTTTTAAGAGCAAGACAGGAAGGGAGAGAAGGAAACATCAATGCAAGAGAGAAGCACTGACTGGTTGCCTCCTGCATGCACCAGGACTGGGGACTGAGAACTGTGGACAGGGGATCAAGGATCAAACCTGCAACCTAGGTATGTGCCCCAACTGGGAATCAAACTACAACCTTTTGAGCCAACCACCTGAGCCACACCAGCCACGGCACAACTAAATTACTTTATAATGTAATATACTCACAAAGATCAAAAGAGAAAAACTTAATGTTCACCTCAGTAGTTGCACAGAAGTGTCACAAAATTCAACACTTATTTATGTTTTTACATAATCTTAATCTAAAAGTAAAGGCAAAGTTCCTTAATTTATTATTAAGTAATCAAGATCCAAGAATGGGGCTAGGAAACTTTTGGGTCAAATAATAAATACTTCATGTTTTGAGGACCACAATGCCTATGTCACTACTCGAACGTGCCACTAGCATGAAAGTAGCCTTGGACCTAATGCAAACAAATGAGCATGCCTATGTTCCAACAAAATTTTATTTATAAACGCAGTACTTGGGCTGGATGTCAATTCTCACCTTAAAGCAATAATCATAATTAGGAACAGAGCAAGATACAGGCTATGCCTACTCCTATTCAACATTGCCCTAGGGTCTTAGCCAGAGAATTAAGACAAGAAATTTAAAAATAAGAATTGTGACTGTTTATAGCCAGAAAGTTGAAGACAATCTACTGACAAATTAAAATAAAAGAATTCAACTAAGTTGCTAGGCAGCTGACCACTACATAAAAATCAGTAATATTTCTATACCCCAGCAATTAACAAGTAGAAAATGTAATTTAGAATATCATTTACAGTAGCAATAAAAACTACAAGGTACTTAGGAATAAGTAAGTTTAACAAAAGATGTGCATGGTCTTTATCAAGAAAAGTACAAGTTGATTGAACATTTTAAAAGATTTATGAGGTAAAATACCACATTCATGGGTAGGGAGACTATGTCAAAAAGATGTCATTTGTTCACAAATTAATCTATAAATTCAACAGAATTCTAACCAAAATCACAACATAATTTTGTGTGGAACTAACTTAAGCTTGTATTAAAATTTATACAGAAAAGCAAAGGACCAAATATATCACAATAATTTGTTTAAATGGGTAAAAGAACTTCCTATATCATATCACAACATTTTTTTACAATGTTATTAATATGTTCATATACCATACATTTCACCCACCTGAAATGGCCAATTTGATGGTTTTTAGTATAATCACAGAGCTGTGTAACCACCGCCACAATCAGTTTTAGCATATCTGCATCACCTCAAAAAGAAACCCTGCATCTTCTTAGTCATTAACCTCCAATTCCTCTATAATCCCATCTCAACCAACCACTAACCAATTTTCTATGTCTATCGATTTGCCTTGAATGTTTCATATAAATGTGATCATATAAGGTCTTTTAGCATGATGTTAAGAGTCATCCATGTTGTATACAACTTAATTTTAAAGTCGTTAAGACAGTGTTATACTGGCAAGAGGCTAAAACAAAAGAACAGAATAATAAGCCCAAATAGACAGGTATACACACTAATATAGAATATGATACATAATGATGTTGACACTGAAGACTAGTGGGGAAGAGATGAACTCACTATTCAATAAACAGTGCTATGTGACAATTGTTTATCCATGTGAAGAAAATAAAATGGTATCTCTATGTCATACCATATACCAATATCAAACTTACCTGAATTAAAGACCTACATGAGAAAGGCAGAACCCTACAACTTTAAGAATATCTGAGAGAGTGTTTCATGACCTCAAGCAGAGGATTTTATATGCAAGAACCAAAAACAACAATCCATATGAGAAACTGATAAATTTAATCAATTAAAATAATCTTCTGTTCATCAAAGACCATGTTAAATAGAATGAAAAGACAAGTCAGTTTGGGAGAAGCTACTTGCAATGCACATAACAAACCAAGAATTAATTTCAGATTATGTAAAAACTACTTACACAAATAAAAAGAAAAGGATAAATAACTCAACAGGAAAATTTACCAAAAAATGGGAAAATTCAATTAGCAGGAGAGAAAAACCAAAGGACAAAAAGAAAGTAAACTGTTCTATTTGTAACTAATTAGGCAAACGTGAAGTAAAGCCATAGTGAGATCTCATTACCATCAAATGAGCAAAAATTTTAAATTCTGACCATAATGAATATCAACAAAGATATGAAAGAAACAGAACTCTCATTTGCTGCTGAAGAGGGGGTAAACTTGGAAGAGTAATGTGGCGTTAGCAAAGCCTACCAACCAACATTGGCTCTTCAAGGTATATGCTTCAGAGGAATTCTTGCCCAATATGAACAGTAATGATCAGAGCCTTGCTCATAATTGCAAAACTCTAGGTGTAGCCATGGCATCATCCCCTACACCAAAAGATTGAGGGTTTGACCCCCGGTCAGGGCATATAGCTAGGCTGTGGGTTCAGTCCCGGTCAGGGCATGTACAGGAGGCAACCAATCGATGTTTCTCTCTCACATCAATGTTCCTCTCCCCCCGCACCTTCCTTCTTCTCTCTCTAAAATAAGTAAACATAGACTAGGTGAGGACTGAAAAAATAAACAATAATTTTTTAAAAATCTAGGTACAATCTAAATATACACCGACACTGATAAACAATGAAACTGAAGTAGAGCTACATGTATCAACATGAATGAACCTCATAAAGAATGCCAAGTAAAAATTCAAGTCACAGAAAACTATACAAACATTAAAACAATGTAAAGCATGCAAAACAAAATATTATTTAAAGTAATACACATTTCCAAAAACACATGGAAATAATAAACATCAAATTCAAGATGAGGCAAGACATGTTACAGAGAACTCTCCAGGGGTTTCAGATTTATTGGTAATATTCCACTTTTTAATCTAAGTGATAGATACATGGGAGTTATTTACATTATCCTCTATAATTCTTGGGTATATAGAATACTTCATAATTCAAGTAAAACTGAGCAAAGAATTCAAAGTTATTTTTGAAAACAATGTTTTAATTTATAGAAATTTTATACAAGTTATTTAAAACTGGCAAAATTAAGAATCTCCATAATATTATCTTATTCCTAAGAGTAAGCAAATTAAGGTAAACATCTGAGTTACAACTTCATAATTGTTTCCAAAAGCATCATGATGTATACCACCATGAAATAACTGCTTTTCAGGGATAGCAGCTAAAAAACAACAAACTACTGCAATAAGAAATATTTAGTGCATTCAAGAGGGTCATTATTTCTAGGCTGTAAGTAAATCCACATATACACAGTAAAGAGCTACCACAATTATAGTTTGAAAATACAATGGCAGATATGTTTCAAAATTATTTTTATTTTTAAAGTTAAAGCAAATGTTTTCTTCCTTCCTTAAGTTATTCCTTTGGTTCACTTTGGGATACTTTCCAAACCAATTCCATCGTTGTGACCACTGAAGTCTCACCTGAAATTCTTATTCTTTTCATTTTATGCTAATCTCAAACAGTTCAGAATAATAGTACTCCAAGACCTGGAAGTTGGCACCAACAGTAAGAAATTTTCAGCCCTGGGTGGTATGGCTCAATGGACTGAGAGCCACCTGTGAACCAAAGAGTCACTGGTTCGATTCCCAGTCTAGGTCACGTATCTGGGTTGCAAACCAGGTCCCCAGTGAGCAAAAGGCAACCACACACTGATGTGTCTCTCCCTCTCTTTCTCCCTCCCTTTCCCTCTCCAAAAATAAATAAATAAATAAATAAATAAATTTTAAAAACTAAAACAAAAATAAATAAAAAAGAAATTTTCAATATTTACTACTCTTTCCCATTTGAGGGGCTGGGGGAGTGTGGAGCAGTTTGTATTTAAGCATCCACAAGAGCTGCTTCCTTTATTAATGTGGTATGCTAATCTCTGTAACCTCGTCACACCACTGCTGTATATGTTTATCACCTCCAGCAACACAAATTATGATTAATTTTTAGTATCAATTTCTCTACAATAAAATACATCCTTATAAAATTCAAGTCCTGACAACTATGGAAATGACAGTATTACCCTATATTGTGACTAAACTCAAACAAGTAAACCCATTTTTTAAAAGCTTACACGTGGACTTTGAATTAAACCTAGAAAGTATATCAGCTCTTGAGCTCTGAAAGCAGTGTTTAATCTTTCTTTTAAGTCCATATTCTCTTTTGATTAACATATAAGTATCTACTGCTTGCCATTAATACTAGTATCTAAATATAAACTATTTTAATGTAGATGATGTTCTTTTCCAAACTACACAGATTTGCAGGATTCTGATAGTTGCTCTGGTTGAGATTCACTGATGAAGACCTATTAACAACTTTTAAAAATAGCATATTTCTAGATGTTTTCAATGAGCTGTAAGTACATATGAGAAAATATAAATGGCAGAAAATATAAAAAGAATCAACTTACACATACAACATGTTTGTATCCAAGTCAATGCAGACAACATCTTGTGGCGGGTCATGAAGATCAAAATACCTTGAGTCAACCCCAACAATAAACGGTAAAGGCGCGCTAAGCACTCCCGCCAGTGAAAGAGGACAAAGGGGAATATATGGGCATTGCCACTGAAAGGGAAAGATCATCTGGGAAAAAAGTTTTTTAAAATTAGCCAAATTTGAAATTTATAATAAATTATATATTTAACTAATATTACTGAAAGGGACCATTAAGAAGCAGTTAAGTCTAGCTTTTTTAATCTTCAATGTCATTCCAAAAACTAAATGATTATAAAACATTATTAAGCAATACTATGACAATGTAATTAAAATCTTTAAGCATGACAATGATCGCAAGTGCAATAAAAACGCTAACAGCTCTTTGCATGTTAATTCTTCTAACATTCAGTTTTATGGAAAAATTCAAAGCAGAGAATTGTCTAAAAAATTAAAAATAAATTCATGATCTTTAAATCTCATTCATTTCATCTATCTCTTAAGTCTCAAAATAGCCTTTGACTAAAATCCAACTAAGAGCACTAAGGAATAAAAAAAATTAAAATGATTCCCTTGGGAATGGTAACAATTGATTAAAAATTTTAACAAAATAAATGTTCTAACAACTCAAATAAAAATGACTTCAGTGAAGCTTGACATCTTAAAATTAGTGTCAATATAAAACATACATAAAGAATCTTTACCATGTTTCCTTTATAAAGATCTACCTTAACTATATCACATATGCTAATATTTAAGATAAAGTTCATTAAAAACCCAGATTAAATTTTAACAATTAGCTAATTAAATTTTTAATCACTGATGATAAAATTTTTCTTCTACTATAAAAAGCCTTTCTGTCTTTCAAGGTCTAGTTCAATTCTTATCTCAGCCTTCATCACTCACCCCAAAGAACTGCCTAAAGCATTTACTATCTCTGCCAGTTATTCCAGAAGGTTATTCAGAACTGGGATTTTATCTTCATTTACTTACTCATCAAATATGTGCCAAGCACGGTTATAGATGATGGAGCATAACAGTGAATGAAACAAAGATCCCTACCCTCATGAGGTATACAGTCTAGCATAAAAGTCAGCAAACTTTTTCTGTACAGAAAAGGAAATGTTGTAAGACTTGGGAGACTTATTTGTCACAAATGCTTTGTCTTCATGCACAAAAGCAGTCATTTTATGTAAATAAAGGACCCATTTCCAGTAAGCCTTTAAAAAAACAGGTGGCAGGCAGGATTTGATTCACGGGCCATAGTTTGCCAACATCTGGTCTAGCCGGAAGAGACAAAAAATAAACAGAAGACATAATAAATGAAATATGTACCGTGGCAGGAACTGCTAAGTGCTACAGAAAAATGAAAAAGTAAAACCAAGTGAAGAGGATTAGAGTTCACAAGAGAAGAGAAAGGAAACAAGTGTTATTCAATAGGCCTAACAGGCCTACCTCCTTTAAGAAAGTGACAACTGAACAGAAACCTGAAGGAGGTGAGGGAGGGACTTAGCCAAGGGGGTGTTTAGAAGAGTGCTTCAAAGAGAAAGAACAGCTAAGCAAAGGCCTTAAGGGAGGGGGCTTGCCTAACCTGCTTCAGGGTTAGCAAAGAGTCCAGTGTGACTGGAGGAGAGTGATCAAGGGAGAGGGTAGTAGAAAATAATAATAGAAGGACAGAGGCACTCACACAGGAAACTTATAAGGACTACAGATTTCATTCAGTGAAAACTTTCTTCTGTTCAACATCACACCTGCAACTATGTAAAAAATTTTAGTAAAAACTATCTGACAGCAAAATATAACAGCGTTGTCTTCACCTTTAACTTTTACAGTGCAATCATAAACAGGGCCATTGTTACAAAAATACTCATTGGCCTCATTATTTTTTTCTATGGAGCTCTAATAATTCTTTGGTACTCAAACCATTCTCCTTTTGAAGAATTTATCCTGTCACCATTCTTTTCAATCTTCTCCTCTTCAAATTGCTTAACTGCCAAATCCTCACTTCCTAGCGGTCTTACATGCAATTCAGGGAGCTGTCCAACAACAGTTACATAAATTCCATGCAATCTTGCATTTTTCATAAAATTTCCAATTTCATGTTGCAACTTTCCTACTTGTTCTTGAATTATACTGCTGAAATCAATCAAGAGACTGGACCACAAAGATTCTGACAAAGGAGCATGGATCAACATTAATGTTTTATAGGAGGGGATATTTGAGTGGGAACTTTCTAAGACCAGTCAGTTCATTAAGAAATATTTTCATGCAACTGTGGTGAGCACTAAGGAATCAAAAAAATAAAATAATATGACTCAGTTGGGAATGGTAATAGTTGATTAAAAATTTCAACAAAAATAAACTTCCATGCTACTGTGGTGGTTTGAAAAATTAATATATATATGTAATGAAGTTCTTTGCCTCCCATAAACCATCTCACATGTTATCATTGTTTTCAGTTCTAGCAGCATTCTCTGACTAGATCAAGATTTTGGAGACATATCCCATTTGATGACTTAACAAGGACTTATTCAATGCTTACTCCAAGCTAAGTAAGCATTTGTACATTATCCTATTTCAAAATCACTTAGAATTCCCTATATGTTACTGGGTCACAATGATTAAAAGTTAAAATTGGAGGAAAGTTAACTGTGTAATTTATTTCCATTAATATTAGGACAGCTGAAATTGGTCAGAGTCTCTCATTTAATGCAACTAAGTTTCATTCACAAGTTTTATTATTCTGTAATCACAGAGATTCTCTGAAGAACTCCAAAATAAGAAAAATTAGAATTTGAAAGTTTCTCTCAAATAGAAAAATTTCTCTTTGCCACTCTATTCTTTTTACGTTAAATCTATAATGGTAATTTCGAAGTTGCTTTTGTTGAAGAAAATTTGCCTTTAGGGTAAAAATTCTGTCAGTGATTCAGTACTAAAAGGAAAAATTCTATACTTACAGCTACAACAGCTTCAGCTACTCCAGTCAACACAGCTGGCCTAAGAGAATGCAGCAGAATCTTACTCTCAAGTAAAACAAAGAGCAGCAGTGTTGCACAATTCTCAGGACCCAGATTCATTAACAAGGTGCTAAAGTTGGCTCCACTAGAAAAGGAGAGAAAGAGAGATGATTTTGAACTCTTTTGCTAAAACACGTTAAGATCTGCTTATTAAATTATTTCCTAGATATTAATAGAGTGAGAATCTAGTGTTGATTTCAAGTCCTGATTTAGTTATCACTGAAAAGTAGCAAATCTAATGAGAAAGTCTAACAGGGGTGTCCAACCTTTTGGCATCTCTGCCACACACTGGAAGAAGAGTTGTCTTGGGCCACACATTAAACACACTGCAACACATACTCAAAAAGATCTCATAATGTTTTAAATAAATTTATGACTTTGTGTTGGGCTGTATTCACAGCTATCCTGGGCTACATGTGGGTGGACACCCCTGGAACAGAATGATTCAAACTCATCCCTTGGTAACAAAGGGGTATTTATCAGGAAAGATATTCCTGAAGATCAATCAACCACATGAGCAGAGCTCAAAAGAATGGAGGTACGGGTTGGGTGGGGTTGGGGAGGAACATATATAAAGGCTTGCCAGGTTCCAGAAACTGAAAAAAACCTATGACTAAAGACTATGCAAGGGAAAGGGTGAAAATAGCAAGAGATTATACCAAAACAAAAATGATACAATTATGTTTCCATTCTCAAAAGAACATAACAGCTGCAATGTGAATAAAGAACTAAAGGAAGAAAAGATCAAAAGGGTATCAATTAAAAGACACGTAAGCAGTCCAAGTGAGAGATGATGCTAACCTGGACTAGTGATGCAGATGAAGAGAGCTAATAGACTTAAAACATTTTAGGAGGTTAAAATCAGTTTACCTTGAACATTTAGTTATGAATTGATTGTGAGGAAGGTAGATAAGGAAAGGAAGGTATTCCTTACATCTAATCTTGCAACTCGCTAAGTATTCCATATTTAAAATGGCCCCACCATCATCCACCTATCAAAGTTAGAAACATTTAAGTCTGCTCTTACATAGTTTGTAAAAATAGCACGGTCTTATCCTAACCCTTAAAATGTTTAAAAGTATTGTGTTCCAAATAAATAAACATATCATTTTAGATAACATCATTTACCTTAGTGGTAAAGGTGTAGAAACTGGCTGTGATAATATGAGCGCATCATGGACTGATAACTTAAAAAAAGAAAAAAAGAAAGAAAAGATAAATTACTCAAGCCAATTTTGAAACCTAAATATTTAGATCAAGGATAAAATAGAAAATACTATGCAGACTAACACAACAGTTTTGGAAACATGTACTAAGAAATAAAATAATAACTATATTCATTCAGAGGTAACTGTATTTAATTGAAGTGTTAATCCGACTGAATTTTGATTCAGTTAATTGGTTAAAATATAGGTATTTAAAAAGTATGAAATACTTTTTTAAAAAGATTTTATTTATTTATTTTTAGAGCAAGGGGAAGGGAAGGAGAAAGACAGGAAGAGAAACACTGATATAAGAGGAAAACATCGATTGGTTGCCTCTCACATGTGCCCTGACCGGGACCAAATCAGCAACTCAGGCATGTGCCCTGACCAGGATCAAACTAGTGACCTTTTGCTTTGAAAGAGGACACCCAACCGAGTTACACTGGCCATGGCTGAAATAATTGCATTTTAAAAGCCTCAGATTTATTTACTCTACACACTACTAAGCACTTGGAAGTTATTTAACACATATTAAAACTTGCCAAACTTAGCCCTGGCTGGTGTAGCTCAGTGGATTGAGCGCGGACTGTGAACCAAAGGGTCCCGGTTCGATTCCCAGTCAGGGCACATGCCTGGGTTGCAGGCCAGGTCCCCAGTGAGGGCCATGTGAGGAGCAACCATACATTGCTGTTTCTCTCCCTCTCTGTCTCCCTCCCTTCCCCTCTCTCTAAAAATAAATAAATAAAATCTTTAAAAAAAAAATTTGCCAAACTGAAACTCATTCAAAATTAACCATATTTGACTTAATGCCACCATATCACATATACTGTTGATAACATCTTGGAAAAAAATTTTAAATTGTTTGCCTCTATAGATCAATGCTACTCAAACTGCCAATCTGCAAATTGTTATGAGTCCAGGAAAAGGTAGTATGTAAATGGAGAGCACAACACTGAGAAACTTGTATGGCAATCTGACATTGCTCACACCTCCCAGACCGCAATCAGTGAATTCATGCCTTTGGATGGGGTATAGACCTGTTCATGTCCATACAGATCTCACATAGTAAGTTCCATATGTCACAAGCTGTATACTTATGTAGGTTGGCCACTGATTGGAAATAAAAAGAAACTAGGCCTTTAACATAATTTGAAGAGCAATAGTATAGACTATTTCACTTTCGCCCTCTAACCATAACTCATTTCATATTTAATATTAGTCACTCCTATATTAAAAATATGCCCATAACATAAACCTGCACTTTAAGTTATTAAAATCAGCTACATAAACACCATATATACACCAATGTTGATAATGTCATGAACCAAGAATTATAATTATTCCAATTCTACACACACACACACACACACACACACACACAAAAACAGTACAAGTGATGTTCAGTAAAGATATAAAATGCAGTAAATTCAAGGACTTTATAAATGCATATTGCTCCACTCAAACCCAAAGAGCCACAGAACTCCCTCTCCACAATGATTATAATGAACATTTGTAGGGCTCCCCTCAAATATATGCTTTTTGATTACCTGTACAAGGATTCTTGGTCTTTGTGGTGAAGGAAAAGGGATGTTCTGCATAAAATGTGAAATGTGCCTGGAAAAAATTTGGGAATAAAGATGAGAATTACTTTTCCAAAATACTTCACAGATTTTTAACAGATCTTAAATATCATTATATATCATCCCAAATATGACAAAGCCACTTACCTAAAACTTACCCTAAATAAATTTAGTTAGTGTAAAGAAATGTACTCATCCTACTAAACTTTTGAAATGCACAATGTATGTCCTAATTAAAAGTCCATATTATTATTATACCCTATTATAACCAGAAAAATAAAAGTAACATGATTATGGTTTTCATGAAAGAAGCAAGTATTTATTGCCCTGGTTATCAGTGCCAACATGGGGACCAACTAACTGTGATATAATAAATTGAAACTAATATTTAATTCTTTTACTATAACTTTGGGCAAACCACTTACCCTCTCTGTTTTTCTAGTTATAAATTATGTTTCATAAGTTTCTCAAAGTTTTGAGATCTTAAAGGTCATTACAATGCAAGTTATTACTTCAACTGAGAAAAAAAATCTATCAGTACATTGATTTTATTTTCAAAAACTTCATAAAAACTTACTTTTTCAAAAGTAACTAGTTTTTCACTCACATTAAATTTTAATTCGAACAACTTAAGTTAACTTGGCAGCTGAAAGTTAAATGTAGAATTATGGACCATCAGATTGGCATTCCAAGGGTACAACCTGAAAGTCAAAACTGTATTTCTGTACCACGTTGTGACAAGTTTATGCACATTACTTTATTTTTTTTAAGATTTTTAAAAAATTTATTTTTAGAGAGAAGGGAAGGGAGGGAGACAGAGAGGGAGAGAAACAGCAATGTATGGTTGCCTCTCACATGGCCCCCACTGGGGACCCGGCCCGCAACCGAGGCATGTGCCCTGACTGGGAATCGAACCGGTGACCGTTTGGTTTGCAGCCCGCACTCAATCCACTGAGCTACACCAGCCAGGGCTACTTTATTATTTTTTAGAGGTAATTCTGAGCCCTGGCTGGTGTGGCTCAGTGGACTGAGCGCGGGCTGGGAACCAAAGGGTCCCGGTTCGATTCCCAGTCAGGGCACATGCCTGGGTTGTGGGCTGGGTCCCCAGTGAGGGCCATGTGGGGAGCAACCATACATTGCTGTTTCTCTCCCTCTCCGTCTCCCTCCCTTCCCCTCTCTCTAATAATAAATAAATAAAATCTTTTTTTAAAAAAAGGTAATTTTGAACAGCATTATTTTAAAACCTACAAATAATCACCCCCAACTTATCCACTAAACTAGTATGTTTTGCTGGTACTCTATATGCTATAATGTGAGGTTTTTCAAATTATACAGAAAATCTATGTTTAACTATACTGAATATTGTACATTTCCACCAAGCTCTTGACACCCCTTGGTTTGTTAGCAGGGTACATAAATTATTTACTATAATCAACGAAAGTCAGTGTGCCACTAAAAGTCAGAGATGTGTGGTTTTCAAAAGACAGGGGTTCCATATATATTCTTGCTTACAAAAGAATTCCATGACAAAGGGGATTATAAATCAAAGGGAAAACATTCAGAATCCTGTCAGTGCTAAAACCAAAACCTCACTTTTAATATCAATTAACTCACTCTTATTAATTTCTAGACCAGTTTAGAAATGTTTTATAGTTAGAACTTGGAAAGGCCACTTGTATGACTGGGTGTGTATATGTGTGTGTGTATAAACAGCTATTTTTCTCTTGTTATTACAGAATGAACAGGAAGAACACACACAATACAATGTATCTAAGTTCCTTCCTCAGCTGAATTCTCAAAAGATTATTATTTGGTCATCCTTACCCACCACTCCTCAATTTTAAATTCACAGTCAATAGTTCAGATGAAAAAGGGAGCAAGTAAAAAGTAGGGTGACTGTGACTCTCCTTCCAACTTCGCTGCTTAAAGTCAGGTAAACAACAAAATAATATATAATATATATATATACTCAGTTTTTCTACCAGACATCTCTTTAATCATTATACATACTTTTCAATGGGAAGAGGATGTGGTCCAGACACAGAAAGTTTGTAGATAAACATGAGAAATTTTCTAAAAGCTTCAAAAAAGGGCCAGTGTGAGAGTAAACAAATGCATTTGTTTGAATTGATGGATTTGGAGACCATTTTTCTCTCCACAGGTGTCAACAGGCCCAGCTGAATAAGCTGCTTCTCAGTTAGAAGTTCCCAAGAGTAAGGCTCATAAAACTGGATGGCAGCTCCATATACCTACAGAGCAACAGAATTCCATTGTAAGATTTGAGGATTTTTTTGAAATTAATTTCTCTCTCTTATTCCACAAAAATATTTGCTTAGAATGCATGACAGATAAAAAAAGAAAAATCCAGACATTGCTGATGGGAATATAAAATGGTGTGGCTCCTGTGGAAAAGCTTGGCAGCTCCACCAAAAGTTAAATAAAGAATTACCAGATGATATACAGCAATTTTACCCTTAGGTATTAAGTACAAGGAGGGGACCCAAAAAAAGGAAATTTTTTAAAATAAAAAATTGCATTGTTTCTCTTCTTACATGTTTAAACTTCAGTTACCTTCAAAGTACTCTCTATTTGACGCAATACACCTATTGAGATGTTTTCTTCACAGCTAAAACAGCTTTTGAACTCATTGATTTTGATGCCTTCTAGTGCTTCTGGAGTTTTTTATTTCATCTCTTCCAAATTGGCAAAACATTTCCCCTTGAGGATTTTTCTCGTCCGGGGAAACAAAAAAAGTCACTCAGGGCAAGATCGGGTGAATACAGAGGGTAAGGCATGAAGGTCATGCTGTTTTCTGGTCAAAAACTGCTAAACACTCCATGTGGTGTGGGCAGGTGCGCCCGTAAATCACTCTTCATGAAATGGGCAAATGCATTGAAAGATTGTTTAAAAAATTCACCAAAGAAGAACACAGCCTCTCACAATGACACCATCTGGTACACTGATACAGATGAGTTCCTAGAACACTCATCAAGCAGGGGAAGCCCTCTAGAAGATAATTATGAAATTTTGGGGGGTTGCCCCCTAGTATTCATTCTCTGATTTTTGGAAGTTCACATTATGCGGCATCGCTTTTACAAAAGACCTACATTAGCATATGATTATGCTAACAGAGTAAGTCCAAAGGGGGGTTTCACTTTTATAAAAAAGGGCAAAAAGCAAAAATAGCATTCAGCGTTTGTTTTGCAACCATTGTTATAGAGCAGTATGCACCCTGACAGTGAGAGTGGCACCACCAAACTCCTTCCCAGGGAACCACACTCAGCATCCTCACATCATGCCCCCATACTTTAAACGGTGTCTGTGAGCATCTGTGCTTTATCTTGATTTATTTCTGTTAGCAAGATGTGTCTAAGGTATCAGAAAAGCCTGAAAGAGTTCATAAGGGTATTCATTATGCTTAGCATAAAGTGAAGTAATTAAGCATTTTGATCAATGAACTAAATAAAGACATCCTACATGTGTTGAACTTCACTGGTCCACCATTCGTACTACCTACACGAAGAGAGAAAGAATCTTGAAAGCTGCCAAAATAACTATTGGTTCTGTTAGTAAAAGAGTGGTCTCCTTTAGCTGGCATCCAGTAATGGATAAAATGGAAAGTCTATTGTTTAAGTGGATTGACAGGTGTACAAAGGATGATGTGTATTTATCATATCATTCCTGCTTTTACTATATGTTAGTGTTACTTTAGGTTTGTGTTATTTAATATGGTTTGGTAGGTTGTTTTTGGACTCTAGGAATGCTCAAAATTTTTTCTATATAAATTAATGGCAACTGTTTCTTCACTTTACACCATTTTGGCTTGCAAAAGATTTCATAGAAATGCTCTACTTTCAGAGAATAGGAGAAATCTGTATAGCCAAAGGAATTCAAAACAATGACTCAAACATATATTTGTACACCAATGTTCATAACTGCATTCACATTAGCCAAATGGTAGAACCCAAATGTCAATCAACAGATGGATGGATAAACAAAATGTGGTATATACAAGCAATGGAATGTTATTCATCCTTTAAAAAATGAAATTCTGTAGGATGCAGCAACATGGACGAACCCTGAAAACATTACACTAAGTGAAATAATATTGTATTATTCCATTTATGTGAGCTACCTAGAATAGGCAAATTTGTAGAGACAAAAAGTAAAATAGAGGTTACCAGGGACTTGGGATGGGGTGAGGAAACTTCTGTTTAGGGTAATGAAAAAGTCCTCAAACTGGATAGTAGTATATAAATCTTCCAACTATTTTGTTATGTATATATCACATTAACCCTTGTCTTTACAGATACAACACTCCCATATAAAATTATTTCAAAGTGATCTCAGATGTTTTTAAATAAGCTTATCAATGAGGCTTGTTGTTCTCTAGTGGTCAAATTTGGTAACTCAAGAGTTTGAAGATCTTAACATTTTCATTTATATTTAAATCTTTCAGATAAGAGTATTAATAAATGACTGTCGAGCTAAAGAGTAGCTTAGTTGTCAGCAATCCATTTAATGTAGTTGGTCTTCATTCAGTGAGTATTTTACTATATTCCAGATACTGTGCTGGACCTTAAACTTCATTGTCTTTAACACAGTGGTTGTAAACTTGTAGCCTATATAATGAGGCCACAGATATATTTTGTTTGAGCCACAAGAGTCAGCTTTGGTTAGTTATAATTTTCAATAAAACTGCCTATTTTATCAAATTTCCTAAGAAAATTTTCAATTTCAAATTTCTACTGTATCAGTAGTTTTATTTAATTTTCTAATATCTTTTTATTTCAAAATATCACTCTATGTCATTATTACTGCTTTATATATGTTTTCAATTTTTGAGTATTACAAACAAAACATATACATGTTTTTAGAAGATGTGTACACTATCTCTTAGGATGTGCTGAGCACTGTAATCGCTGGGTAGCAGGGTAATTTCTTTTCCTTGCTGATGACGTAGTAGTTCTATATTTATTTTGGACATAAGACCTATTTTGAATACATATATTGCATTATTTTCTCTCAACTTGGGGCCAGCTTTTTCACTTTCTTCATTTCTCTATTATTCATCTTTTCTCCAGTGGCTAGTGCTTTCTGAATGCTGTTTAAATGATCTTTGCTTACTCCCTCCATTTTAATACTTTATGTTCCTTCTGACCCTTATTGTTGTTGTTGAGAAATTAGCCAATCTAATAGTTGTTCCTTTGAAAGTAAATGTCTATTCTTTTTGTTGATTTTTGTCTTGGTGTCCCTATATGAAAAGAGATGAGTTTATGTTTTTACTTTTTTTCTACTGAAGCTTCAGAGTGTATCGTTAATCCAAACACTCAATTTTTCATCAACCCTGAAAAACTTTCAACCAATTAGCTCTTTATATGCTGCTACTCCCTTTTCTGGTCTCTCCTTCTGAAATCCATTAAATATCTATTGGTCCTTATGATTCTATCCTGTACATATTTCTAAACTACTTTCATGTTTTATGTTTTTCTGTGCTACATTTTAAGTGATCTTTTCCACTTCATTAATTCTCCTTTCATGCATGTCTTCTCTGTTGTTTAAACCACTCACTGAATTCAATTTTAAGGACCATATTTTTCACTTCCAGACATTTGATTTTCAATCTGTCCATTCGTTTTTCAAAATATGCTGGTCTTTCCTTGATGCTTTAAGCCCCTCTTTTAGACCTTGAATCATTTCAATTATATATTTAATTTATAATATCCTTCATATTGTCATTCTTTCATTTCAGTATCTTGAAGGTCTAATCCAGCTTTGTATTATGAGTCTTGTCAAGTCTTCCTATGGTAGCTAAGTCTTCTAACTTTTACTATAATCTCATTTTAAGGCCTGAATTTTGTGGGTGTCTCTCCCGAAAGACTTTATATTTGCTTCTGTAGAAGTTTCAGGGTTATCGACATCCTGATACCAGTTTTCATGCTGACCTTTCACCTTGGGCATTACAGTATTTAAACCAAAATGTATTCTGTTCAAATAATTCCAACATTCAAATAAAACTTAGGCCATATTAATCATTTTACAGGATTAAAACATGAACAAAATAGGTTAAATAAAAAAGGAAAAACATACCTTTTCAGCAGAAGAACCTGTCAGGACAAAAGTTGAAAAAACTGGAAGTGGGTATTTGGTTTGAGGATCCCAACGTTCAATAGTAGCTCCCATAGGAAGGCAGAACAGAGGTACAGATTCTGAAAGTGGAAATGACTCATAATCATCTTCTGGATATCTAAAAATTAAACCTTTTGGAGAAAGGAGACAATGATAAATTTTTTAAAACAGTTACTTTTCCATTTATTGTATGTGATATGTTACTAGGACACTTGAATGGCAAATTTCATGGAAATATTTGTGTGTGAAATTTTAAAATCAATTTTTCTCTTGCCATATCAGAAATTAAAATAAGTGAACAAATTTGTCTTTTTTTTTAACCTATGGACTTTTAGTTATAAAATGTACTAAATATACTAGTTAAAACTCTACTCAACAGGATCACAATTCTTAATGTATTTTCTTCTACATACTGCCAATATCTTACAGGAATGGTAAAAACACACAGGAAAATTTACCATTTCAGTTAGACTTCCATAAAAAAATTCAGGGAAGGGAGAAATATTATGAAATAATATCAAGGAAACAGAAATTATCACAGCCCCTAAACTCATCTTGAGAGAGAAGCAGCATAAAAGGCATGCAACATGGGAAGTAAATGAGAAACCATTTATGACTGAGTAGAGAGTATGTGAGACCAAGTAAGTAGGTGTGTGGAGGGGATACTCTGAGAAGCATAACAAAGCCCTTTCATAATAAAGTAGCTCCATGGCATTAGTTCCTTAGCCTTTATATGCAGACCACATCTAAGATAAACACTTGAAAATCAGTAGCAGATTTTTAAGTCCAAATTCAGTCTTCAAAACTCTGTATTCTAAATTGTGTCATAAAAAATGCCTGAATACTTTCAAAAAGCTCATTTCTGTGAGGTTCTTTTTTAAATGACACTTTCTCCCCACCAAAAAAAAATATTTCAAGAAAATCATATACAATTAACACATTACAGCAATATTAACAGTATCACATTTAAAAGTGATACTGAATTTGTAATTTTTATATTGTAAATTAAATGGTTTAATTCATTAGTATGACTATCTCTATGAGGACAATTGACATTTTTCAGATATAGATTCGCCTAACTTCTTTGAAGTAAAACTTTATTCCAAAAATTGCTCATGATCAAAAAAGTATTTGACACTGCTTGTTTTCACAAAAAAAGTATTCCAGTATTTCTCTTTTATTTACAACTGGAACATACCTGTATTTTCAGTTTTTATCCCACCATACCAGCGGGATGAAGAGGTCACACTTAAATCTTTACAGCCCTTGACACTTTACTGTGCAGTAAGTATGTGGCGATAGATTTCTCAAACACTTCATGGCAGAAAAGTTTCTCAGGCCCTCCTCTCCTCCATATAGCTGATTCTTTGCAACAAGGGAGAAAGGAAGCAAGTCCACCTTTCATGGCAAGTAACATGTGGTTTCAAATCAGACACACAGAGATAAGAGAAGGAAATATAAGAAGTAAAGATGCAGTTTGACACCTTCCTGATTGCCAAAAGAAAAAAGACCAGAGAGTAAGCAGTTTTCCACTGAACTGTTAAATCTATTAGTGTAGACTAAAAGTCTGTATGTTTATTCCACAAATTCTTGCTTGGGATGAAGGTTTCTATCTAATTAACAACACTTTTTAGGGGGATGGGGAGGGGAGACAATATTAATATATCTTGTAATGTATAAAATGTACTTAAGGGAACTTACGCCTTTACATGCTAAATTTATAGATAATTTCATTTATAAATAGATCAATTCTCCAAAAACCATAAGGGAGCGTACATTGCCTCTCCTAATGAAATGTTAATGTGCAATAACAACTACAGTAACAGACAATTTTTTAAAAAATTTACTTACCAGCTTTGTATGCTATTGAATTAGAAGCAGGCACAGACTTCTTATAACACAAAAACACACTGGAACCCCACTGCAAAATATAAATTAGGTTAAAAAAAAGACAAAAGAGAAAAAATTTCATTTTGTTGAATGTCATCTACAGATTTTGTTTATTTATTCATGGAAGTCTATTTAAAATACATATTTACCAAAACAGACTACATAGTATAAAATACAGCAAAACATGAAGTTGAGAACACTAGAAGAGTAAAATAACAATGCCACAAACATCAAACTGACATGAAAACAGTTTCAAAAAGTTCAGAATTCTATAATCATCCAGAACTGCCTATATTTGAGAGGCTGAACAAGGTAGAGTGAGCACTAGAGTTCAAACTAAGAGAGACTAGGGTCACCAGGGTGCTATAAAGTCATTACCTCCACAGGCAAACCTGCCTTGACCAATAGCCATGGGTGCATTAGACATCTCTGCCTATATATCACATGTAAGCTAATACTAGTTTGATGCAAACATATTTTCCAAAATAAATCTAACTCAATAGCAAACTTTAGTCTCATGAAGCTATAAATCAAATGCATATCTTCAATTTTCCTCTTCATTGGAGACCTTTTGAAAAACATGTAAATATTTAAAACAAATACATATGAGGGGGTCCCCACTCAGTCTCCCAGCAGTTGTCCTTAAGAAACACCACTGAAACCCAAAACTAATAAAATTGTTATATAATAGAGTGACAAAAGCAATATTAGCATGCACCCCCCCAAAAAAATTCTGACTTTAAGTATCTATTTTCTGGATGAAATTATTCTAAGATATCAGGTAGGTAAGGATTTTTTAAATTATAAAGAATCAAAAATTAGAGAGCTAAAAATAATAAAAATCATGAAAATATAAACTGAGACTAAATTACATGCCTGATAATAAACAGGAATCCAAAAATTATTTTTTGAAAATATGAAATTAAAAATGAAACTTTATTCTTACCATTCCACAATTTAAGTTTTTGTCAACTTTGCAGAAAGTATGAGGAGGGGTTTCTCCTTTACTGGTGACAATAACACAAATATCTGTTACAGCCAAGGAATTCTGGGGTCGAATTAGAGGAGCCCTTCGATAAGTGATAAAGATTCTTTGTGAAGTAGTTGAACTATTGTTGACATTGGCACAGCGACCATAGGGTGTGGCTTGGATCACTTCACATCCTGGAATAAGCCTTTCTTTCCCTTCATATAGAACTCTGCAAGGCAAGGAGGGGAGAAATAGGTAAGTAAAGAAATTTCAGGTTAATGCTGGTTTTCTTCTTGAAAAAAAAATTTTTGGTCTCTGTCTACTGTCTCCCAAATCTTAACTGCAAACCAAAACTAAAATTATTATTTTGGGAATTATAAATCTCTTTCCTACATTTAAACAGCCAGAATATAATTTTAAGAAGTGTAAATAGGATCAAAGAATTTAATTTTTTTGTTGCTTATTATAAGAAACATGAAACAACGGCAGTACCACAAACATGTTCAGGTCAATTCCTAGAGAACAAGTAATCAGATACTTTCACAAAATATTCGTTCATAATTCTTGTTAAAATCTTGCCTTTAAAACTCCCTTATTTATTGGATGAGCTAATAAATAAAAAAGATATCTCATGGTCATGGATAAGCAACTTAATATGGTAAGATGTCAGTATTTCCCAAATAGATCTGCAGAGTCAATACAATTCCTATTTAGATCCTAGTTGCCTTTTTTCTTGTAGAAATTGGCAACATGTCCTTCAAGTTCATATGGGAATGAAACACATGGTATTATAAGAACAAATTTGGAAGACTCACACTACCCCATTTAAAAACTTATCTTCTCCTGGCTGGTGCAGCTCAGTGGCTTGAGTGTAGGCTGTGAACCAAAGGGTTGCCGGTTCGATTCCCAGTCAGGGCACATGCCTGGGTTGTAGGCCAGGTCTCCAGTGGGGCCCACATGAAAGGCAACCACACATTGATGTGTCTGCCCCTCTCCTTCTCCCTCCCTTCCCTTCTGTCTAAAAATAAATAAATAAAATCTTAGAAAAAAGATTAAAAAAATAAATAAAAACTTATCTTCTATTACCTTTTCTATATGCTTAAAAAATTTCAAAAACTTAAGTGCTGAAGGAAAATACTAATTTAGAAGTCAATGAATCTGATAAATGGAGGAAGATAAGAACTTTGGACAGTAGTCTGTGATTCTTTTTATTTTAATAAACACATCTGACATGTTATCCTGTTAAATTATACTTTATAGACTATTTAGTATTATAAGGGAATATCACATCTTACTTATTTTAACTAAACATCTTTTCCAGAAAATAAAAACTATTTTTGTAAATATCTCAGTTTATAAATCAGTCAAAAAGATCAAAAATTGAACAATGGTGTTTCATATTTAAATGAGATGGGTACCTATCTTATAGTGCTAATAGGCTTTCCAAACCTCACCAATATGCTTAAGCAGGTACAGGGTAGTGGAGAGGAACAGGTAAAAACATTTAGATCACCAGATATTGACAATTATTTGATCTGGAGAGAAATATTTACCATGATGATTAGCTCAAAGACAACCATACACTCTAGCAAACCTGGATCAGTAAACCACTATAACAGAAATTAGATGCCTTAGAGAACTGCAATGTTATATATGAAAGAGCCACTTGCAACCTGAAAGCATCTAAGTATAATTATCTAAATCATCATTTTATTTTTAAGTTGTGCCGCTCAACCTCAAGAAACAATAATCTTTTGGAGACTGACATCCTTTCAGTTATGACTGAATGGTGGGGGTTGGGAAGAGGATGTGAAGAGATGGCTTTGAAAGGATGGCTAACAGGGAACAGTGAGGGCTAGAACATACGTCCCTGGCTGGTTTCCCTTCAATTGACATGGACATTATTAAAAAATTTATCCTACAGTCATCTTTCTATGGATATTACCTATCTTAAGATAACCATAGAGAAAATTTTTTAAAATCTGAAAGTAAATACATGTCCTATATCACTCCACCTCAACCAATAATTTATGTTCATACTCATTTTAATCTCCTTTCCCCTTCTCAAAGGAAAAGCCCCTGCCATTAAAAGCTAATCAACTCACCTATGCTGTTGCTATCTCCCTTTAATCTGTTTCATAATTTGTTCTATCAAATATCTCCTCTTACTTCTACATTTTAGCTCTTCCTTCTCCATTGGTTTCTTTCCTTCAATATGAAGATGCTGCAAGTTATCCCCTGAGAGATAACTTGACTCTACATCCCCTCGCCCCTCACGTATCCTAAAACACTGCTTCTGAGGATTTTGTTAAAAATGCAGATTCTGATTCAGTAAACCTGAGGCAGTACCTGAGATACTGAATATCTAACATGCTCCCTCCCAGGCACTATAGACAACATGGGTCCATGAATGACATCTGGAACAGCAAGTCCCATTACTATCTTCTCTTTTCTTTAAAAATCAAGCTTTCCAAAAGAAGGCTCTATTACTCCAAATGCCAATCATTTCTCAACTCTTTCTAACCTGCCTTCTGTAACTAATGATCCTATTAAGTTGTACACCACCATCCTAACTAAACCGAGTTGAAGGAAAATGACGGGGGCTAAAGAGGGTGGATGACACTAAAGGAGTTAAATGATGCTGCTTAAAGTTCAAAGTAAGGTAAGGACAAATAGTCCTTTGGCTTTGGAAGTTTAAACATCATGAAGGTCTTAGGATAATTTCACCACAGCTCTACTGCAACACTGGAGGAAGTGATGAGCATAACAAGTAGTGGTCAAATGCAGCAGCTCCCTACTTTAGTGGCTGAACTATCAACAAAATAACCAACCAACAGCTTAAAAAAAAATCATCAATCAGGAAAATTTGTATATATAATGATACTAATGAATTAATCATTTTTTGAAATGTGATATTATGGTTACATTAAAAGAGAGAGTAAGCATAAGAAAATCAATTGATGTAACACATCACATAATAGAATGAAGGAAAATCCACATGATCATCTCAATTACCAAAGAAAAGGCCTTTGACAAAACCCAACACATTTTTATGATAATACTCTCATAAAATCAAGAATAAAAGAACATAGAGAATGTCCCTTAACATGATATATGACATTTATGAAAAAGCCACAGCTAACATCATATTCAATGAAGAAAGACTGAAAGCTTTCCACATGAGATTAGGGATGAGACAAGGATGCCTGCTTTCATCACTGCTGTTCAACACTGTACTCAAGTGTACACAAGTTCTAGCCAGACCAATAAAACAATCAGTGTAGGGGGCAAATAAAACAAACTACAATGGAAGGAATAAAATTATTTCTATTTGCAGAGGACACAATCTTCTTACTTTTAAAAATCCCTAGAAATCCACATGAAAGCTATTAGAGTTAGTATGTTCGGTAAATTTGCAGGGTCCAACATTAACATATGAAGTTAAATTTCAGCTGTGTCAGCAATGAACAATCCAAAAAAACCATTAAGAAAACAATCCTATCTATTGTATAATAAAATACTTAGAAATAAAATTAATCAGGGAGGTGAAAGACTAATGCCACAAGGCATTCCTGAAAGAAATTTAAAAACACCTAAATAAAGATCTTTCATGTTCATAGGTTGGAAGACAAAATTGTAAAGATGGCAATACTCCCCAAGTAGACCTACAGATTAAATCCAAACCCCATCAAAATTCCAACGGCATGTTTTGCGTAAAAGGACAAACTGATCCCAAATACTTCCCAAATATCTACTCTTAGTTACCTATAATGTGTTTTTCTAACGGATGATGATTGTAATAAACAGAACAGGATAACATATGACAAGTATAGATGGAAAAATATTATGTATATTCTAAAAGCACATTTGGAAGCAAGGCTTTTACAAAGATTGATCATTAGCTGTGGCCTAGATAGTAAGTATCTCATAACAACTACACTTCTTCTAAACTGTAAATACCCTCTCCTCATGGCACTAAAAACCTCATGGCACAATTATATTTTTTAAAGCAGAATGATCCTTTTTTAAATATGTTCAGGACTTTGATAAAATCCATCACATAACCTAACAAGCTCCTTTAAAAAATGCTTTTATTGTAGCTTCTTGTTCTTTTATGGTTAATTAATAAGATTATCTGACAAGTACAACAGAAATAGAATCACATTTCAGGCTCTATGGTCCTCATTTCAATATTCTTTTGAAAGAAACTGACCTAATGATTCAAGCACAATGCAAAGAAATTCAGTAAGGGTGGAGAGAGATATATAATATCTTATAATACTTAAACCTGAAGTAACAAATAATAGTAGAACTATCAAGGATTTCAAATTCCTATTCCCATGCACTTGAAATAATTTTTTTCCCCTTCACTATAGCAAAAGAAAATAAGTCACAGTACCCAATGTCGGTAAGGGGTGGTTTATCTCTCCCTCTTTTATAACAAAGGAAAAGTTCTGGGCTTTTCAGACTTCCATAGTTCAAGTTTGCTTGGAGAGCTGATGGAGTGGCTTCAACACAGGTGTAACCTTCAGGTACTGTTTCCCCAGCTGATTTGTTAATAACTGCAATGTCTATAATTGGAGCTTTAGGTCCAGTTGACTTAGTGTCTAAACGATTTATTTCTTGATCCAACAGAGTAGATGTATCAGTGAGACCTGCCACAACAAAGTAGTCGGTCACTCTTGGCCCTTTGTCTTCTATCATGGCGGCTATTATATTTCCTAGGAGAGAGAAAAAAAATCAATTAAGTAAAATACTTTATCCTAACTAAGATTAAAATACTCTTCAGTTAACAGTAGTCAACTAACACACTTCCCAGTTGGAGTTATAATCAAAGGGTTGTCATTCTGTAGAGCATGTGTTAGTAAAATCTTGTGAGTTTTTACTTCCTACAACGTATAACCTGGCAGCATCACTGAATTTGTAAGGCTACTATGTTCCTTTCATGTGCCTAAGCCTCTGTAAAGAATACTCAAACCGTCAGAGACAAGTTATGGTACGTTCCTTCGAGCAAAATGCACTTAATGAACAACATTTATACCATTTTAAAAATCATTCTCTTTTAAGTCACAGAATTCCTAGAGCTAAACTTTACATTTAAACAAACAATTCACCACCCTTCCAGTTAAGATGGCAGTGTAGGCAGACATGGCTTGCCTCTTCACACAACCACATCAAAATTACAACTAAAATACAGAACAATTGTCACCTACAACCATCGGAAACAGAGTTAAATGGAAGTCTGACAACTACAGAATTAAAGAAACCACATCTATCCAGACTGCTAGGAGGGGCACAGATGCAGAACAGGCTGGTCTCTTACCCATGTGTAGAGGATGAACATTCAGGAGGAGTATCTCTGGAGCAAGGAGTCCCAGCCCCACCCACACCAGGCCCCCCAGCCCAGGGTTCCATTGCCATGAAGATAAGAATCCACAACTTCTGGCTGCAAAAACCAGCGGGGATTGAGTGGGTGGAAAAAACTGCTGGTGCCCCAAGGACTTCCTCTTAAAGAACCCACACACAGACTCACCTACTCAGACTCACTTCTTCTAAGCTCCTGCACCGGGGTAGCAGCTTCAAAGGCACCAGCAGTATACAGTGAGAAACTGAAGTGTCTGGCATCAAGGCAATCAAAGGCCATTGTTCTTTTTCTAAACGCATTGTTCTTTTTACCTGACACAGCCCACAAGCTGGTATCATATCTGAGACTCCATCAACCTGGCTAACACTGTCTGACCCAACTTGGAGATCCCCAGAGACTCTGCCCCACAAACTTACAGGCCCACCCAAGCTGCTTTTCCATATGAACGGCTGGTCTTGGCTCATGCTTCACAACTTCCTAAATCCTATCAAACAAGCAACAGCTGGCCTCAGTGAGCCTCAGGACTGGCACTAGCAGCAGCCAGTCTAGATTAACAGCTTGGCTTTGCCTGGGAATCTCCAAGACCAGCAGCAGTAGGAGCCATCTCAGACTGCTTTATATCTCAGGCAGGGTGGCCCTGGGCAAAACACAGATGGGGGCTGACCTTTGCCTGCATCACTTTGGAACCCCAGGGCCAGCACACCCAGTTGACAACTACAGACCACACTGGAGCAACACCACCCTAACCCTGCATGGCTGATCCTCTTTAGAGAGCAGAGGTTGGTGGTAAGTGGTCACAGCCAATCCTTGCAGCTGTCTGACTTGGGTAAATTCCTGCCAATGATCTGCCAATAGCAATCAAGACCAAACTACAAGAGGAGAGTGTACTCAGCCAACACAAAGGGCATACCTCCAGTACCCAGCCTGGGTGCTAGGGGAAGCTGTGCACTGAACCGTACAGAAAACCTACGACATTACACCATACTACCAAGACACAGAGTCAAAGCAGCTCTACCTAATACATAGAAACAAACACAGGGGGGCTGCCAAAATGAAGAGACAAAGAAACATGGCCCAAAGGAAAGTACAGATCAAAACTCCAGCCCTAGATGGTGCGGCTCAGTGGATTGAAGGCTGGCCTGTGAACCAAAAGGTTGTGGGTTCGATTCCCAGCGAAGGCACACGCCTGGGTTGCAGTCCAGGTCCCCAGTAGGGAGTGCGCGAGAGGCAACCATACAGTGATGTTTCTCTCCCTCTCTTTGTTCCTCCCTTCCCCTCTGTATAAAAATAAATAAAATCGTCAAAAACAAACAAACAAACAAAAAACTCCAGAAAAAGAGCTGAAGAGAACGGAGATAAGCAATCTATCAGAAGCAGAGTTCAGAATACTGGTTGTAAGGATGCTCAAGGAACTTAGTGAGGACCTCAGCAGAGTAAAAAAGATGCAGTCAGAAACAAAGGATATACTAATTGAAATAAAGAACAATTTACAGGGAAACAAGGCTGGAGTAGATGAAGACAAGAATCAAATCAATGATATAGAACATAAGGAAGCAAAAACAACCAATCAAAACAAGAAGAAAAAAGGAACAAACAAACAAAAAAAAAGAGGATAGTCTTAGCAGCCTCTGGGACAACTTCAAGCATTGCAACATTCACATCATAGGGGTGCAAGAAGGAGAAGAAAAAGAGAAAGAAATTGGAAATCAATTTGAAAACATAGCAACAAAAAAAAAAAAAACCTTCCTTAATTTGGTGAAGGAAATAGACATGTAAGTTCAAGAAGCAAGAGGGTCCCAAACAAGATGGATGCAAAGAGGCCCACTCTAAGACACATCATAATTAAAATGCCAAAGATTAAAGATAGAGAATTTTAAAAGCAGCAAAACAAAAGCAGATAGTTACCTATAAGGGAGTTTCCATATGACTGTCAGCGGATTTCTCAAAAGAAACTTTGCAGGCTAGAAGGTACTGAAAAGAAATATTCAAAGTCACGAAAAGCCGAGACCTACAGCCAAGATTGCTCTACCCAGCAAAGCTATCATTTAGAATCCAAGGACAAAGAGCTTCCCAGACAAGAAAAACTAAAAGAGTTCATCATCACCAAACCATTAGTATATGAAATGTTAAAGGGACTTACTTAAGAAAAACATCAAAACTATTAACAATAAAATGGCAAAAAATACAAACCTATCAACAATTGAATCTAAAAAACCAACTAAGCAAACAAGAACAGACAGAATCATTGACACAAATAGTGTTTTGATGTTTGCCAGATGGGCGGCAGGTATGGGGAACAGGTGAAGAGGTGAGGGAATTAAGAAGTACAAATAAGTAGTTACAGAATAGCCATGGGATATAAAGTACAGTGTAGGAAATGGAGTAGCCAAAGAATGTATATGCATGACCAATGGGTGTGAACAATGGTGTGAGGATTGCCTGGGGGAGTGCTGGGTGTAGAGGGGCAAAGGGGGCAAAATCAGGACAGCTGTAATAGCAAAATCAACAAAATATAATAAAAAAAGAAAAAACAAAAACACAGTTCATCGTGGATTATTCAAGGTCTAACACAAAAAAATGAAGGTAATGGTAATAAATATAATTAAACCAGTTTAACAATTCAGTTAGGAGTCTGTCTCTAATAGTTAAGAAACTTCATGTAAACACCATGTAAACTACATTGAGGAATCATTAAATATTTTATATATAAATACCAGATAGAGGATAAAGAACTATAACTAAAGACAACATTATTTAAAGTACATATTAAAAGACTTAGGCATTACATAGTAGAAACCCAGAGATTAAGAACTTTGAGTCAAGATTTCTATTATGTTTAAATTCAATACCTCTAAAAATAAAATTAAGCTTCTGAGTTTTAGAAATTTCCATAGATGTTTGTGTTTTTTAAAAACAACTTTATTGAGGTACAACTTATACACAATAATACACATATTTAAAGTTTACAGTTGATGGGGGACTCAACACTTGGAAAATTTTAGTTTAAGGTAATAATAAGCCTTGTAGGTAATGCATGTGAAAAGCTATTGTTTCAGGAACTGCAGGTATGGCCCATCCTGACTCCAGGACAGACAGACCACCACCCAGCATGAGAATGCTGCAGTTTTTTAAATCTAATTTTCTGGGAATTCCAAACCCCTCATCACACTTTGTTCTTTGTTATAAAAAGGCTGGCTTGAAAGGAAATGTAGGACAGTCTGTTAGAGTACAAATCCACCATCTTCCCAGATCACTGGCCATCTGAATAAAGTGTCCATAAAGATTCAATCCCTGTCTCTGTTTATTGGTTCTGGTAGGTGACAGGCAGCATGAATGCCAGTTTTTCTGGTTTCATATTCTGGTGACTCAGGTGGGACAGATTTTGGGACTCTCCGGTAAGTCTAAGTATCGGCAGGGAGTCTCAATTGCTGCCTGGACAGAGGGGCCCTGGGGTATGGATTTGGAGACTCCCTAGCAGCTGCCAAGTGATTTCCCTTGGGGACTCTCCTCCTCCAACTCTCAGCACTTCCTGTCATTTTTCACATTTGATTGAATCATTGCGCTTTCTGGTTCAGATTACAATCCTGGGGAATGACGGGTTGTCAGTAATTTAAGGTGCCTTCTGGTTTACAGAGCTCTGTCTGGTAGAATGGGGGGGAAAGCCTCCATTCCGGAAAGCAGCACTTTGGGGCAAGTTTTACCTAATTGGTCAACTTGTGCTTATAAACGTATGACTAAAAATAAAGTGGCTTTTATTTTAATACAGTTCAGCTTATGTATTGTATAATCTAGACCCAGGAGAGTGCTGGCCATTGAATGGGTCTTTAAATTACTGCATTATACTATGACTAGAGTTGTTTTGTCGAAGATCAGGGAAGTGGGAAAAAATGCCTTACCTAGAAACTTTCATGAGTTTACATGATCAGGATGCAAAATAAAAGGAAATAGATTAATGGTCCAGAGAAAAGGGAATCTGCCTGTGAAAGATAGTAGCCCAGAGGAGAGCGCCCAGGAAGATCTAGATATTATGGCTGCTGTGAGCATGGTCGGGGTTCCCACGGCTACTCCTGTCCTAGATCTTCCTCCTTACTTGGCTGAGGGAACTGGGGAAAGTGAGCCTGAACTGGGCACGAGCTCCATTTTCTACATCAGATCTGTTAAACCAGAAAAACTCTGAAAGGACCAGAATATATCCCTTTACACATTGTATGCGGGAAACGTACTTATACGTTTTACGTTGACTGGTAGTGGAGTGCGGGACACATATAAATACGTGTTTTGTAGACTAGCGGTAGAATGCAGGTAACGTATAAATAAATTTATTTTTATACTTTTTTATTGCTCTAAAGGGATGCTAACATGCAGATATACGAATTCCAAGGATAAAATTTAGGTCTCTTTAACACAGACAATGGTGAATTATGTACGTATATTTTAACGATTATCACACAAAAAAACACTACTAAAATTTCATTCTTTCTTTTTTAAATACGATTAACACAACAAAAAAACACTACTAAAACTTCATTCTTCTTTTTTTACAATGAAGTTTAAGAAAACTTCATTCTTTCTTTTTTTACACATTTTACATACTTTTTTCAAAATATTTTCAATAAATCGGAATTTTTACATATTTTATTACTTTTATTTCAATTTCCAGTGAGTTTTCCAGTATTTGTCTGTTTAAAATGTAAGAAAAATAATTCAGTATACATTTATAGTAAATCACAAAAAGTTTCACTGAAAAAAATATGTAAAACTAAAGTTATCGTAATTTTACTGAATGTTGCCATTTGCACAAAACATTGGCAAAAATGGCCCGCTCCACCTGTTAGCTTGCGATGAAAGCTACCCGCACACCAGGGGCTTAGAATGGACTAGGAGTGCACTCAGGTTTTTGAGTGCCTTGTCTCTGATTACTCCATCTGGTAGGTGACAGGCACCACAAATGCCAGCTTTTCCAGTTTCACAATTTGTTAAGTTTTCACAAATGTATACACCTGTGAAACAACTAAACATATTGGTCAACACCAAACTTTTCCTGTACTCCTCCATTATTCTAGAATTGACATACATGGAATCATTATAGTATGTATCCTTTTTCATCTGGCTTCTTTCACTCATCGTAATTATTTTGAGATTGATCCATGCTGTTGTGTATATGAATAGTCCACTGTTTGAATATGCCACAATATGCTTATCAATTCACCTATATAGTAGACATTTGGATTACTTTCAGTTTGGGGCTATTAAAACTATCATGAACACCCATGTACAAGCCTTCTGGACAGATGCTTTCCTTTATGGTAGGCAAATTTCTAAGATAGAACGGTTGGATCACCTGGTAGGTGTATGTAGTTCTAAAAAATTGCCAAATAGTTTTCTACAATGAGTCTACTATTTTACATTCCTACCATAAGTATATGAGAGTTCCAGTTGTTCCATATCCTCTCCAACACTCTATAAAGTCAGTTATTTTTTTTAAATCCTCACCCAAGGATATGTTTATTGATTTAAGAGAGAAAGGGAGAGAAACATCAATATGAAACAGAAACATTGACAGGTTGCTTTCCATATGCACCCCAACTAGGGATTGAACTGGCAATCTAGGTATGTGCCCTGACCAGGAATTGAACCTGCAACCTTTTGGTGTATGGGATGATGCTCCAACTCACTTAACCACCCAGCCAGGGCAAGGTCAGACTTTTTATTTTTTTATTTTTTTTATCCCCCACCACCACCCTAGACATTTGATTAGAACAAGTCAGTTCCGTGCAGAGGAGACACACCTTCGGTAGTGGGTAGATATGAAGGATAGACACTCAGGATTGTGACCATAGGAAGGTGGTTTTTGGAGACTACTGTTTCTTTTCTTTTTTAAAAATTATTATTATTATTTTTTAGAGAAGTGAAGGGAGGGAGAAAGAGAGGGAGAGAAACATCAACGTGTGGTTGCCTCGCACACACCCCCCACTGGGGACCTGGCCTGCAACCCAGGCATGTGCCCTGACTGGGAATCGAACCAGTGACCCTTTGGTTCTCAGGCCAGCACTCAATCCACTGAGCCACAGCAGCCAGGGCTCAGACTTTTTAATTTAGACATTCCAATACATCTAGAGTGATACTTAACAATAGTTTTAATTTTCATCTTTACAATAGTGATGTGGGCCACTTTTTTATGTGCTTATTTTCCATTCATATATATTTTCTTCAGTGAAGTTTCTGTTTAAATCTTTTGCCTATGTTTTACTTGGGTTGTTAACTAATTATTAAGTTTTGATCATCTTTATATATTCTAATGACAAGTCATTTGTCAGGCATATGCTTTGCAAGTATTTTCTCCCAATCTGTGACTTATCTTTTTCTCTTAATAGTGCCTTTTGAAAAGAAGTTTTTATTTTTGATAAGGTCCAATTTGTCAATCTCTTCTTTTATGGATCTTGCATGTAGTGTCCTATTAAAGAAATCATTGTCTAATCCAAGGTCACAAAGATTTTTCCCCCATGTTTTCTTATAAAAGTTTATAAATTTAGGCTTTACATTTAGATGTATGATTCATTTTGAGTTAGCATATTTTGGTGTGTATAACACTTTTTTGCCTAAATTTTTCAGGGAAAAATAAGGATAAACATAATACATGGGTGTGATTATTACATACCATGGGTATAATAATTCCGTATGTGATGCACACAAATCCATGTGTGCGCATTATACATGGGAGTGCATTATACACAGCAAAATAAGTAAATTTTTTTATAGGGTGAGAGGTATGAAACAAGATTCATTTTACACATAGATACTCAATTTTTTTAGCACCATTAGTTGAAAAGAACACCTTCTCCCCACTGTGTATGATCTCACTTAAAAGTGGAACTTAATCAACAGAACAAACAAGCAAAATATAACCAAAGACAATGAAATAAAGAACAAATTGATAGTAACCAGAGGGGAGGGAGGTGGGGGCTAATGGGGGAAAAAAGGGGAAGGTTCGTCAATGAACATGTATAAAGGACATGTAGACAGCCCTGGCTGATGTGGCTCACCAGATTGAGTGATGGCCTGTGAACTAAAGGGTCATTGGTTCAATTCCCAGTCAGGGCACATGCCTGGGTTGTGGGCCAGGTCCCTTGTAGGGGGTGTGCAAGAGGCAACCACACACGGCTGTTTTTCTCCCTTTCTTTCTCTCTCCCTTCCCCTCTCTCTAAAAATAAATAAATAAAATCATTAAAAAAAAAGGATACATGGACAAAGTGGGGTAGGATCGAGGGTGGGAGGTGGGGATGGGAATCAGCACCGGAAGAAGCCAATTTGCTTGTCGGTAGTGGAGGAAGTTACTGAAAGTGCCAAGAGCCCAGCAAGTGGCATTGCTCCTTCTCTGACATCTCCCCCACATACAGCACCACAACGCAGCCACAAGGGTTGCCCCATCCTGGCAAATACCTAAGGCTCCACCCCTTACTACGTAGCAGGCCCTCTGCGACAAAAAAATGGCCCAAATGAAAGAACAGATCAAAGCTCTAGATAAAACAGAACCAAGCGATGAAGAGAGAGCCAACCTATCAGATGGACCATTCAAAACACTGGCAATCGGGATGCTCACAGAAATGGCTGAGTATGGTTGCAAATAGAGGAAAGAGTGAAGGCTATGTGAAGTGAATTAAAGGAACATGCACAGGGAACCAACAGTGATGGGTAGCAAACTGAGACTCAAATCAACGGTTTGGACCAGAAAGAAATAAACATTCAACCAGAACAGAATGAAGAAACAAGAATTCAAAAATATGAGGAGAGGCTTAGGAAACTATGGGACAACTTTAAACATTCCAACATCCAAATCATAGGGTTGCCAAAAAAAGAGGAGGAAGAGCAAAAAATTGAAAACTTATTTGAACAAATAATGAAAGAGAACTTCCCTAATCTGGCAAAGGAAAGAGACTTCCTGGAAGTTCAGGAAGCTCAGAGAGTCCCAAAGAAGTTGGAATCCAAGAGGAACACACCAAGGAACATCACCATTAAGCTACCCAAGGTTAAAGATAAGGAGAAAATCTTAAAAGCAGCAAGAGAAAAGGAGACAGATACCTACAAAGGAGTTCACACAAGACTATCAGCTGATGTCTCAAAAGAAACCTTGCAGGCAAGAAGGGGATGGAAAGAAGTATTCAAAGTCATGAAAAGCAAAGACCTACATCCAAGATTACTCTTTCCAGCAAAATGATCATTTAGAATGAAAGGGCAGATAATTTGCTTCCCAAATAAGGTCAAGTTAAAGTAGTTCATCATCACCAAGCCCTTATTATAAGAAATGTTAAAGGGACTTATCAAAGGAAAAGAAGAAGATCAAAAACTATGAAGAGTAAAATGACAACAAACTCACAACTATCAACAACTTAACCTAAAAAAATAAAAACAAACTAAGTAAACAACTAGAACAGGAACAGAATCATAGAAATGGAGATTACATGGAGGGTTATCAGCGGGGAGGGGGACAGGGAGAATGGGGGAAAAGGTACAAAGAATAAGAAGCATAAATAATAGGTACAAAATACACATGGGGAGGTTAAGAATAGTATGAGAAACATAGAAGCCAAATAACTTATATGTATGATCCACGGACATGAACTAAGAGGGGGAGCATGGAATAAAGGAGGGAAAAATGGAACAACTGTAATAGCATAATCAATAAATTTTTATTTATTTATTTTTTTTTAAAGATTTTATTTATTTATTTTTAGAGAGAGGAGAAGGGAAGGAGAAAGAGCAATGTATGGTTGCCTCTCACATGGCCCTCACTGGGGACCTGGCCTGCAACCCAGGCATGTGCCCCGACTGGGAATCGAACTGGGACCTTTTGGTTCCCAGCCTGCACTCAATCCACTGAGCTACACCAGCCGGGCAAATTTTTAAAAAATTAAAAATAAAAATAAATAAACTTTCTGACACACCCTGAAAAAAATAGTTTAATAAAAAACTAATTTCTAATATGTGTGTTTATTTCTGGATTCCTTATTCTGTTCGATTGATCTATTTGTCTATATGTCAGTACCACATGGTTTTGACAAATGTAGCTTTATAATAAATCTTGAAATCAGGCAGTGTTAGTTTCAATTCTGTTCTTTTTGAAAATTGTTTTGAAAAAGGTTCTTTGCATTTTAATAAGCATTTTAGAACAAGCTTATCAATTTCTTAAAAAAAAAAAATGCCTACCAAGATTTTTTTTCTTGCTGCCATGCAACTTAAACCTTAACATTTTGAACAGGTTCATCTTTTACTGAAACTGGTAATTTCTAAACTTATATTGGGGCAAATGGCTAGAATGCAGACTAGTGCCATTATTGGGCACTATGAATGTAATACTGAAGAATTAACAGCCACTTTTCGGATGGAGGACCAGGTGCAGGGTGGACTCTTTCTGGATGCTGTAGTCGGAAGGAGTGCAGCCAGCTTCTAGCTGCTTGCCCGTAAAGATGAGCCTCTCCTGTTGTGTCTGCATGGGGCGAGGTGCAGAGGATGCCTTCCTTATCCTGGATATTAGCTTTCATATTCTCAATGGTGTCACTGGGCTCCATCTCCAGGATGATGGTCTCACCGGTCAGGTTCTTCATAAAAATTTGCATTTTTGACTGGTTAGCGAATGCAAAAATACCACAAATACAATCGCGTTGAGTCACTTCAACAACACACTGCTGCTCTCAACAACATAGTGCTCTCAACAATGCCATTTACTTCTAAATTACCTAGTGAGATTTTTATTGGGATTGTGTTGAAACTGTAGGTCAGTTTAAGGATTGACAACACTGAATCTTCTAATCTGTGAAAAAGGTTTAGCTCTGCATTTATTTAGATTTTTAAAAATTTTTCTCATCAATATTTTATAGTTTATAACATAAGGATATGTCTCTCACATCTTTTGTAAGATTTACCATTACGTACTTAAATTTAGATGCTACTGTAAATGACAGTGTTTCCTTTTAACTTAATTTCCAATTGTTCACTGCTACTATATAGCAATACTATAATTGATTTTTATTTATTGATCTTATATAATGCAATCATGCTAAAGCTGCTATGAGCTGGAGAGCTTTTTTGCAGGTTCCATCAAATTTTCTACACAGATAATAATATTTGTGAATAAGACAAATTTACTTCATTCTTTCCAGGGTAGTTGCCTTTTATTTCACTGTGCTGCCTAGAATATAACATACAGTAAAAGGTTTTAAAAAAATGATGACCAAAGAAAATATACAAATGACCAACAATCACATGAATAAATGTTCAACACCATTAGTCATACCAACATTATTCACAATAGCCAAAAGATAGAAACAACCCAAGTATCCATCAACAAACGAATAAACAAAATGCAGTATATCGATATAATGGAATATTATTCAGCCATAAGAAGGAATTAAATTTGATAAATGATACATGAATGGACTTTGAAAACATTATGCTAAGTGAAACAAGCCAGACAGACAAGGAAAAAATATGACTCCACTTCATAGATACACAGAGTAAAACAGAGATTACTAAGGGCTGGAAAAGGGGGAAATGAAGAATTATTGTTTAATGGGTATAGAGTTTATACTGGGAATGATATGAAAGTTTTGGATATAAACAGGGCAATGGTTACACAACATTGTCAGCGTCCTTAATGTTACTGAATTGTACACTTACAAATAGTTAAAATGACATATATTCCATATGTATATTTCACCACAATAAAAAAAGAGAGAATGCATCAGTAATTATCTCTCCACATTAAACTTTTGGGTTCTGTTAAGTTACAGAGTAAATTCCTGGAATCAGCTTCCTAATTCAGAGAATATAAAAGCCTGTGTAAGTATTGTTATATGTTACCTTCTTGCCTTTTGAAAAGAATATACCAATTTATCATGACAACAATAATATATCTAGTGCCAGTGAGTGTTATACTTGTATTTATTTATAGTGTTAAGAGTAAAGCTGTTGCAGGAGGGTTGTTTAAATATACATTTCTTTGATAACAAAAAGGGGGGAGAAGGATATTGGGAGAGGACATCTGTTTTGTTCCTTATCTTAGGGGAAAGAATTATTTCTTTTACCACTAAATATAATGTTACTTGTAGGTTTTTCATACATGTTCTTTTTTAGGTTAAGTAAGTTCCTTTCTATTCCTGAAACTTTTATCAGGAACAGGTGTTGGATTTTATCACACACTTTTTCTGCATCTATTGAAATCATGTGGTTTTTCTTTTTCCGGTTTTTAATATGGTGAACTATATTGATTATTTTTCAAGTTAATAACCAACCTTGTGTTCCTATGATAAGTCCCACTTGATCATGATACATTATCCCTTTTATATATTCTGGATTCTATCTGCTAAAATTTTGACTGAAATTTTATATTTTAATGAGGGACATTGGTATGTACTTTTCTTTTCTTATACTGCCTATCTGGTTTTCATAGAAAGTAATGTTAGCCCCACGCAATGAGTTGAAAAGAATTTCCTCCTCTTCAATTCTCTGGAAGAGTTTGTATAGAACTGGTAATACCGTATTTTGCCGCATATAATGTGCTCCCCTGTATAATGCACATGATGTTTTAGCCCCAAACTTTCAGGGAAAAAATATTTCGTTTTAATTTTTTAATTATTTATATTTAGACACTTTTTTACATTATAAAGGAATTTTAGCCTTATTTAACATATTATGGTACAAGAAATTTTATGTAACAAATAATTACAAAACAGAAGAACAGATACAAGGTAATTCCGATACTATCCATGAATAATGTGCATCCTTCTTTCTCTTTGAAAATTTGGGCAAAAAAGCACACATTATACATGGCAAAATATGGTATTTCTTCCTAAATGTTTGATAGAATTCACCTGTGAAATCATCTGGGTTTGGAGTTTTCTTTGTGGGTAGGGCTCTGAACTATAAATTCAATTCCTTTAAAGCAGGGGTGTCACTCATTTTCACCAGGGGCCACATCCACCTCGTGGTTGCCTTCAAAGGGCCGAATGCAGTATTAGGACTGTATAATTGTAACTACTCCTTAACTAAGGGCAAGGAGCTCTACATTAGGCCCTTTGAAGGTAACCACGAGGTGGATGTGGCCCCTAGTGAAAATGAGTTTGACACCCCTGCTTTAAAGCCTTCCTCAACTTCTTTTTTTTTAAGTATTTTTATTGATTATGCTATTAGTTTTCCCAATTTTTCCCCCTTTATTACTCCTCTGCCTTGCCCCCCCAACCCTCCAGCACTCCCCATCCCTTAGTTCATATCCATGGGTTGTACATACAAGTTGTTTGAGTCCTGTTTCCTATCTCATTTTCTATCTCTCCCCATCTACTTTATGCCTACTAATCACGCTTCTTCTTCCCTGTACCTCCCCCCCAATTCCTCCCTTCCCCCTCCCCACTGAAATCCTTCCATGTGATGTCCATTTCTGATTCTGTTCCTGTTCTAGTTGTTTGCTAAGTTTTTGTTTTCATTGTTTTTCTTTTCTTTTAGGTTCATTTACTGATAGTTGTGAGTTTGTTGTCATTTTACCATTCATAGTTTTGGTTTTCTTTTTCTTAGATAAGTCACTTTAACATTTCATGTAATGAGGGATTGGTGATGATGAACTCCTTTAACTTGACCTTATCTGGAAAGCACTTTATCTGCTCTTCCATTCTAAATGATAGCTTTGCTTGATAAAGTAATCTTGGATGTAGGTCCTTGCCTTTCATGACTTTGAATACTTCTTTCTGGCCCCTTCTTGCCTGCAAGGTTACTTTTGAGAAATCAGCTAATAGCCTTATGGGAACTCCTTTGTAGGTAACTGTCTCCTTTTCTTTTGCTGCTGTTAAGATTCTCTCATCTTTCATCTTGGGTAACTTAATGATGATGTGCCTTGGTGTGTTCCTCCTTGGGTCCAACTTCTTCGGGACTCTCTGGGCTTCCTGGACTTCCTGGAAGTCTATTTCCTTCACCAGATTGGGCAAGTTTTCCTTCATTATTTGTTCAAATAAATTTTCAATTTCTTGCTCTTGTTCTTCTCCTTCTGGCACCCCTGTAATTCGGATATTGGAACGTTTAAAGTTGTGCCAGAGGTTTGTAAGCCTCTCTTTACTTTTTTGAATTCTTGTTTTTCAATTCTGTTCCAGCTGGATGTTTATTTTTTCCTTTTGTTTCAAATCATTGCTTTGAGTCCTGGTTTCCTTCCTGTCACTGTTGGTTCCCTGAATATTTTGCTTTATTTCACTTTGGGTATTTTTCATTTGTTCTTTCAAGTTCAATCAGTTCTGTGAGCATTTTGATTACCAGGGCTTTAAATTCTCCATCAGATAGGGCTATCTCCTCATTGCTTACTTCTCTTTCTGAAGTTTTGCTCTGTTCTTTCATTTGGGCCATATTTCTTTGTCTTGGCGCACCTGATAAGGTGTAAGGGGGCGGGGCCTTAGGTATTCACCAGCGCAGGGAAACCCTCTTTGCGGCACTGCTTATGGGGTTGGGACCAGAGAGGGAACAATGCAGCTGGCCTGCTCATCTCTAGCCCCCTTTCCAACGGACTCTCATGTGAGACTGGGAGTTCCTCCCACGGAGGCAACCCCCCGCCATAGTCCTCAGTCAACTCTGAGTCTCAGTTTTGCCTTCAGCCAATCCCGCCTGTCTGGTCCACCACCTCACCACAGGCAGCCTCACCTGCCGTGTTTGCCACCTCATTGCAGTTTTTCTGAGCCATCGGCGAAACAATTCGCCACCTCTCTGCAGTTTTTCTCAGCCAGTCCCACCCACAAGGCCTCGCTGCAGGTTCTTACCAGTCTGATTGTTCTGGTTGATATTTTCTTTAATTCCTTGGTTGTCAGAGTTCCATGCAGTCTGATTTCCTGGTGCTTCTGCTTGTTTACTGATTTTAAATTGGTTATTATCCTCCTTTTCGTTGTTCAAGGAAACGAAGGGTTTCTACCTACACCTCTATCTTGTCCAGAACTAGATTCCCTACTCAGCTTCTTCTTGAGAAAATTTTCATATTTTGTGTCTTAGTCCATTCAGGCTGCTATACCAGAACACCATAGACTGGGTGGCTTATAAACAACAGAAATTTATTTCTAACAGTTCTGGAAGCTGGGAAGTCTAAGATCAAGGCACTGCCAGATTCAGTGTCTGGTGAGGGCTGGCTTCCTTGTTCACAGAAGGCTGTCTTTTTGCGGTGACAACACACGGCAGAAGGGAGCCAAGGATCTCTCTGAGTCTCTTTTAGAAAGGCACTAATCCCATTCATGAGGGTTTCATCCTCATAACTAAATCACCTTCCAAAGCCCCACCTCCAAAAACCACCCCATTTGAGATTAGGCTTCACAATTAAAAACTTGAAAGGAGGGGACAAAAACATTCCGTTTATAGCAGTGTCTTTCAAACGATTTGTCCATTTCATCTAGGTTGTCAAATTTACTGGCATAAACTGGTTTATAATATTCCCCTATCTTTTTAATATTAGTAGACTTTGTAGTGATGTCACCCATCTCATTTCTGATTAGTAATTTTAGCAATTTGTGTCTTCTCTCTTTTTTTTCCTTATCAGTCTGGCTAGAAATTTATCAATTTTATTGATCTTCTCTAAGAAACAGTTTTCAGTTTCTCTCTTTCACTATTGCTTTTCTGTAGTAGCACATTGCATTACTTTCTAATTTGATCTTTATTATTTCCTTTCCTCTATTTATAAAAAATTTAATTAGTTCTTCTTTTTCTAGTGTCTTAAGCTAGAAGCTGAGGTCCTTAATTTGAGATCTTTCTTTTTTTCTAAAGTAGGTATTTAAAGCTATGAGCCCCTCCCCAAGCGATTTGTAGTGGCAGCCCACAAACTTGGTATGTTGTATTCTCTTTTTACTTGGGTCAAAATATTTTTTTAATTTCCCTTTCTTAAAATACTTTTTCTTTGTCCAATGAGCTATTTAAAAGTATGTTTTCCAGGTTCCAAATTTTATACTTGGGTGTTTTCCAAGAATCTTGGTTACTGTTTTCTAACTTAATTACACTGTGGTCAGAAAATATAATGTGGAATAGTATTCTTTTACATTTACTGACACTTATTTCATGTCTAAGAATATGGTCTAGCTTGATAAATATACCATGTGCTCTTCAGCAGAATGTGTGATCTGTTGCTATTGAACCAAGGACTCTACAAATGTTGATTAAGTCAAGTAGGTTCATAGCATTGTTTCAAGTCTACCATATCCTTGCTGATTTTCTGTCCTTAGTCTATCAATTATTAAGAGTGGTATTGAAATCTCTGGCTATAATTGTATATTTGCCTATTTCTCCTTTCAGTTCTATCAGATTTTGTTTCATGTATTTTGAAGCTCTGGTATTAAGGGCATAAACATTTAGAATTACATATTTTTGATTAACTGACCCCTTAATCATTATGAAATGAACTTCTTTAACTCTGGTAAATATTATTCTGTATTAACAAGAGCTTTTGAAAAGAATTAAAATATTTATAAAAACTTAATAATTAGCCCGGCTGGTATAGCTCAGTGGATTGAGCGCGGGCTGGGAACCAAAAGGTCCCGGTTTGATTCCCAGTCGGGGCACATGCCTGGGTTGCGGGCCAGGTCCCCAGTGAGGGCCATGTGAGAGGCATCCACACACTGCTCTTTCTCCCTCCCTTCTCCTCTCTCTAAAAATAAATAAATAAAATCTTAAAAAAAAAACTTAATAATTAAATTACCTTTTCCCACTATAGCTGAGATAATCTTTAGAATCAATTTCCTTTCAACTTACTGTTTAGAATGGCAAACATTTTAATAAATAAACACTGCTGACATCAACAAAGCATTATTATCTTCAATTTACAAGGCTAAATGTAGTTGACAAAATTCTTCAATGTAACAAAAGTACTTTTTCAAGGCTTCAAAAATATCTGTGTGTTCCCTGGTGTTCCAAATCATGCAGAATGAATGATGAGGTCTGTTTAAACCACAAAGGAACTACAGTTTTATCAAAGTTACTTGCTACATTTAAGCAATTTAAAATAGGTCCTTGGTGATTCCATTTAGAAAGCATTATCAACATCAGTTATGCTGGCTGGATCACGAAACTACGAAACTGAAAAAATAAGTCATTTCAGATAAAATCAGTTCCTTTTTCAGAACACAAAGCAGTGTAATTCTCTACTATTGCACCTGCCACTGAAAGTTTTGTAAAGAAGGAGGGTTGTAAAGGAGGGCTGCAAACACAAATGCTTAAAGGGGTCAGGCAGGAGATGAGTCTTGGAAACTAGAGAACGCAGGCAACTACTACCAGTCGGATCCCTCTAATTGTTGCCAAATGGACTTAGCCAAGCCAGAATTTCCTTTTTGTCCTTGTAAGAGAAACCAGAAAATAGGATTTCTATGTAAATCTCCAAGTTTTAAAATATCAGCAACTAATTAAAATTCTTAAACACTAGTAAAATCAAACACAGAAGTAGCATATATTCACTCGAAAGGTTAAGTCTAGAAAAGAACAATTTCTAAATTCCATTAAAAAAATTGACCTGGTTAAATACGTACCTTCACCAGTAAAGATATGTGAGCCAATGTACCAAAATATATATCAAATTGGTAATATAACCATATAAAAGGGAATGAAAGGAGAATCCAAGTAACTTTTGAACAATTTACTTTAACAAGAACTGAAAAGAAATCTTGAACTTTACTGAGAAGGCTTTCTTTTTACAGTGGTATGGTTATAGGAATTCTAAAATTATTCTGTATGTATTCTATGATGGAACAATTGTTGGAAACTAGAGTTCCTGTGAGAAAAGGGAGGTATAAATATGAAATGGGAGAAAGTAAAATCTATATATTACAAAGGAATTAGAGATGTCAATACAAACTCTTAGGTCCAAAATACATATATACTAAATGCAATGTGGATCATAGAACAGAAAAGCACAATGATGTGAAAACTACTGAAATTTAAATAAAATCTGGATTTTAATGAATAGCAATGTAATAACATTGATGTCCTAGTTTTGACAAATGTACTATGTAACAAGAAACGTTAATCAGGAAGGAAGAAAGAAGTCTGTAGTGTCTCTTTTTACCATTTCTGTATACCCAAAATAATTCAAAAATAAAATATTTTAAATATGTGTATCAACATTATTGATAACAGCCAAAAAGTGGAAATAGCCCAAATGTCCATCAACGATGAAGAGATAAAGAGCTTTTCCTACACACACTGAGGCCCAGCACAGGAAGTCACAAGCTGTAGATCACTGATAGCACCAAACAGATTGACCAGGGTCATTCACAAGCAGTATCTGACAAAGGTCTGAACCAGAGTCTTTTCAGACCTACCTAATACATAGAAACCAATACAAAGCAGCAGTCAATATGGAAAGACAAGGAAGCAGATCCCAAATGAAAAAACATTCTAGAATTCTAATTCTCTAGAAGAAGAGCAAGATGAAATGGAGGCAAGCAATTTATCAGATACAGAGATTAGAGTAATGATAATAAAGATACTCAATAGCATGAAAAAAGACATAGAAACCAAAAAAGGACCAGTTAGAAATAAAGAATGCAGTAACTGAAATAATACAACGGAAGGAATAAACAGTCAGTCAGATGAATCAGAGGATCAAATCAGTGATTTGGAGGACAAGGTAGAAAAAAACACCCAAGCAGAGCAGCAAAAAAGAAAAAAGACTTTTAAAAAATGAGGAGTGCTTAAGAAGCATTTTGGACAATGTGAAGAATAACAACAACCGCATCATGGAATACCAGAAGGAGAAGAGGGAGAGCAAGGGATCGAGAACCTATTTGAAGAAATGACCAAAAACTTCCCTAATCTGGTGAAGGAAAAAAGATACATAAATCCAGGAAGCTGAGAGTCCCAAACAACTTGGACCCAAAGAAGCCTACACAGAGACATACATCATAATTACATTGGCAAAGCTTAAAGACAAGGAGAGAATCCTAAAAGCAACAAGAGAAAAGCAGGCAGTTACATACAAGGGAACACCCATTAGACTGTCATTTGATTTCTCAACAGAGACATTTCAGGCCAGAAGGGAATGGCATGAAATATTCAAGGTGATGAAACACAAAGACCTACAACCAAGGCTACTTTACCCAGCAAGGCTATCATTTAAAAATCAAAGAAATAATAAGGAGCTTCCCAGACAAGAAAAAGCTAGAGAAGTTTGTTAACAACAAACCAGTACTGCAACAAATGTTAAAGGGCTTGCTTTAAGAAGAAGATGAAGAAAAAGAGAAAGAAAAAAGAGGAAAACAGTCTAACAATAAAATGGTACTAAGTACATATCTATCAATAATCACCTTAAATGAATGGCTTAAATGCTCCAATCAAAAGACAAAGGGGAGCTGCATGGATAAGAAAACAAAACCCATATACATGTGGCCTCCAAAGGACCCACCTCAGATCAAAAGATACACACAAACTAAAAGGAAAGGGACGGAAAAAGATTTTTATACAAATGGAAAGAAGAAAAGAGCTGGGGTAGCAATACTTATATCTGAAAAAACAGACGTTAAAACCAAGGCTATAGTAAGAGACAAAGAAGGACACTACATAATGATAAAGGGAACAATCCAACAAGAGGATATAAACCTAGTAAACATTTACACACCCAACATGGGAACACCTAAATATATGAAGCCAATCTTCATGGACATAAAGGGAGAGATCAACAAAAATACAGTCATAGTCAGGGGTTTTATCACCCCATTGACTTCAACGGATAGATCTTTCAGAAAGAAAATCAATAAGGAGACAGTGACCTTAAACGACACACTAGATGAAATGGATTTAATTGATATCTTCAGAGCATTTCACTCCAAAACAGAAGAATATACATACTTTTCAAGTGCACATGTAATGTTTTCTAGGACTGACCACATATTAGGACACAAAACAATTCTAAATAAATTTAAGATGACTGAAATCATGCCAAACACCTTCTCTGACCTCCATGCTTTGAAACTAGAAATCAATCACAAGAACACTGGAAAACACGCAACAACATGGAAGCTAAATAACATGTTATTAAACAATGAATAGGTCAACAATGAGATCAAGGAAGAAATCTAAAGATACCTTGAAACAAGTGAAAATGAGGACAAAACTATCCAAAATCTGTGGGACACAGGAAAAGAAATCCTAACAGGGAAATTCACAGCATTGCAGGCTGATCTCAAAAAAAAAAACAAGAAAAAGCTCAAATAAACAATTTAATTGTACACTTACAGGAAGCTGAAAAACAACAACAAAGCCCAAAGTGAGTAAAAGGAAGGCAATAATAAAGATCAGAGTAGAAATAAATGAAATAGAGTCTAAAAAAAAAATGATACAAAAGATCAATGACTCCAAGAGCTGGTTCTTTGGAAAGATAAACAAGACTGACAAACCTTTAACCAGACTCATCAACAAAGGAGAGAGGATACAAATAAATAAAATCAGAAACAAAATAGAAGAAATAACAACTGACACCAAAGAAATACAAATGACTCTAAGAAAATATTATGCACAATTATATGCCAATAAACTGGACAACTTGGATGAAATGGATAAATTCCTAGAAACATACATTCTTCCAAAACTAAATCAGGAAGATTACACTGAATGAAATTGAAGCAGTAATCAAAAAACTCCCAACAAACAAAAGCCCTGGACTGGATGGCTTCACAGACGAATTTTACCAAACATTCCGAGAAGAACTAACATCTCTCCTCAAATTATTTCAAAAAATTGAAAGGGAGGGAAGGTTCCCAAACTCAATTTTATGAGGCCAGCATTATCCTTATTCCAAAACCAGATAAAGGCATTACAAAGAAAGAAAAGTATATGACAATATCTCTGATGAACCCAGACATTAAAATCTTCAACAAAATATTAGCAAACTAAATATCGCAATGCATCAAAAAGATCATACACCATGATGAAGTGGGATTTATTCCATGAATGAAAGGTTGGTACAACATTTAAAAATCAATAAATATGATTCACCACATAAACAAAATGAAGGATAAAAACCACATGATCATATCAACTGATGCAGTAAAAGCATTGATAAAATCTAGCACCCATTTATGATAAAAACTCTCAGCAAAGAGGGATCACAGGGAAATATCTAAAGATAATGAAGGTCATATATGACAAACCCTCTGCCAGAATCATACTGAATGGGCAACATCTACAACCGTTCATCTTAAGACAAAGAACAAGACAGGGATGTCCACTTTACCTCTCTTATTCAACATAGTACTGGAAGACCTAGCCACAGTAAAAGACAAGGAGAAGAAATCAAAGGCATCCAAATTGGAAAGGAAGAAGTAAACTTGTCATTATTTCCAAATGACATGATACTGTGCCTAGAGAACCCCAAAGATTCCACCAAGAAACTACCAGAACTAATAAATGAATTCAGCAAAGTAGCAGCACACAAAATTAATATCCAGAAATCAGTTGCATTTTTACATGCCCATAATAAGCTAACAGAAAGGGATATTAAGAAAATAATCCCATTCACAATGGCTTCAAAAAGAATAAAATACCTAGGGATAAACCTAACCAAGAATGTAAAAGACCTGTAGTCAGAAAATTATAAGACACCAAAGAAACTGAAGAAGCTACAAGTTAGTGGAAACACATACCATGTTCATGGATAGGAAGAATTAACATCATTGAAATGTCCATACTACCCAAAGTCTTCTATAGATTCAATGCCATTCCTATCAAGATTCCAATGACATATTTCACAGAACTAGAACAAATATTTCAAAAATTTATATGGAATCACAGAAAGCCCCACATATGAACAGCAATCCTGAGAAAGAATAAAGTTGGAGGAATCACGACACCCAATATCAAGCTATACTATAAGGCCATAGTAATCAAAACAGCATGGTTGGACTTCCGGCAAGATGGCGGCATAGGTGAATGCACCGTGCCTCCTCGCACAACCAAACAAGGAAAAAACGAGAAATTTACCCAACCAAAAACAGCCAGATCTGACAGAAAATCGAATTGAGAGGAAGTCCGACAACCAAGGAATTAAAGAAGATACATTCATCCAGTCTGGTGAGCCGGGGGGACCAGGGTGGAGGGAGAGTGCTAGGCAACCCCGCGGCGAGCTGGTGAGCAGACGGCAAGACCGCGGTTGGAGGGGCGGTTTCCGCAGGGCTGCAGCACACTGAGACGGGAGTGCCTGACCTAAGCGCGGCCAGTGCCCAGCTCATCCGGACCCAGCGGGGCTGAGACTGGTGGACCGGGCAGGTCTGCATTCTCGGGCAGACCGACCGGGAGAGAAAGCAGGGCACATCCCATCAGCACAGATTGAGAGCACCTGTGGGGGTGGAGTCCGCGGCGGGAGGAACTACCAGCCTCACAGGAGAGTTCGCTGGGGAGACCCGCGGGGGACTGGAGCTGTGCAGCCCGTCCAGCGACCCCGGAGCGACCCCCGGAGCCAGCGCAGAGGGGCTCGAATTGCTTGCAGAAGGCTGTGTGGCTGCAGAGAGCGGAGTAGGCGCCATTGTGCGCTCAGGTCCCGCCCCCACAGGCTACATCACAACACAGCGACCGTGAGTTTCCCTGCCCAGGTGAACCCCAAGGCTCCGTCCTCCTTACAGTAACAGGCTCACCAAGGGAAAAAAAATGGCCCAAAGAAAGGAACAGATCAAAGCTCCAGAACTAACCGACCAAGAGATAGCCAACCTATCAGATGCACAGTTTAAAACCCTAGTAATCAGGATGCTCACAGAATTCGATGAAAAATTATCGAAATTGCTTGAACAAATGAGGAGAGATCTGCAGGGAACCAATAGGGATAAGAAGGAAACTGG